>JAIMZG010000779.1:0-57684 GCA_020466075.1 Colletotrichum coccodes
TTTTGACGTTTTGGCGGAGACACGTCCATTCCGCCGATGCTAGCTCTCAGCCGCCGTGTTGAACCTGTCCCGGACGTTGTTTTGCCAGATTCAGATTTTCGCCGTTTGATAATCAAGTCAGCACAGGTTTAACCGTTTTCCAATTTGCCTTTGGGTGACTGGCGTGGGGGAATTTGGCTCTCGGGAACGCCTCGCCAACTCCAAAGGCCATTGCATTCCCGTCGCGCGTTAATGCCATGACCATTATGCTCACCTTGTCACGAAATGAACAGTATCGGTTGTACAATCAGTGACGCGCATGATAGAGTATAGTATTCCTCAGCACTGAGCACCTTCGTCAGGAATTGGCCGCAAGGTGCCGACCAACACGATAATTTGCCACTCTTATATTTGACGTAAACTGCATTCAATGACAATGGCGCCTGTGTGTGGCTCTCTCTCCGTGGCGCAAACCAAACAGCCAGAGCTTACCACAACCGAGATCCGGAGAAAAAGACTATGGGCGACTTGTGTAACCAGGAATTTACATGTTGTTGACAGGCAAGTCAGACTGAAGGAACAGAGCAAGTGCCAGTAGATAGTGGAGGGCTAAGACCAGGATTTCTGGCTTTCCTCAAACGATCAGTAGTCTACGACTAATGGACCTACCACCAGTAGGATCCTCGGTTAATGTGCAGGCATCTAAAAGACCGCGAATTTCAGGACGTCTCGCGTCGGCCTGTGAGTGATACTGTAGAACTTACCTCCAATAAGAAACTGTGGACATAGTTTTGCTACGAATCATCCCAACTCCCTATATTGACCCCTCCGCCACTATTAGATAGTTATCCCTACTGTAAATCGCCGTTGATGCCACCTGACAAGCATCCTTCATGCGAACTAATCGCAATATTCTGTGATTTTACCGAGACATCAACCTCCTTTTTTCGGTGAAACGATTGACCAAGATGTAAAAGTAGGAATATCTAGGTGAGAGGCTGTGCAACCACTGGAGCTCTGCCGGGGTTCAAGGGACATGGTTGACAGAAACACGGCTTCAGCATTCGCATCTTACCTGGCCGCTCGTGTGCCCTTCTACAGAAAGATGAAGATCTCGTATTTGTAATGTTTCTCGTGAAGGGCGTTCGGGCGTGTTGCTCCATCAAATTCACATTTGGTCAATGGGGTGATCGATATTGCGATGCACATATTCCAGTCGCCTTCTTTTACAATGACGCAAATTAGATAATGGCCAGAATCATCAAGAATACTCCACTAAACGTCTGCTACCGAGCGCCTATCAGGTAGTCCTCGGGCGATCTTGACTCTATCAGAGTCCAGTCCAAGCGGAGCGCATCAGGTACCTACTCGCATTACCCAGCAATCCAGGGGGCCCTGGGGATCTTTTGGCTCTATCAAACTTGGGCCCTGGCTCTATGGTAGGTAATGAAAAAGATGATCACTAGCGGAGAGAGATGAACCCGATCCGTGTCACCGCAATGTTCTGTTTACCTGACCTGCAGCACTAACTAGAGTCAGCATCCCAAGATGTAGGCGTATTGTCCATGTATCGATGTGCCGCTATCGGACTGAATACTGTTGCATGTATCACCCTGAGTTGGGTGGGCCGTATTCATGGATTATTCGCATGTGCCGTTGTACTTTCCTTTTCCAATTCAGGTAATCCCACCAGTCCTACTAATCCTTCATTTCTGGGGCATGGTTGCTATTCGTTTTTTGTGGCTTTCTCAAGCCGACTAATAATTCTTGCAGCAAGCCCGGGAGTATCTTTGACGTTGCTGACCGCCACGGTCTTGTCTCTGGACTTCAGCCCATGGGTGATCGTCAAATCAGATTTCGGAAGTCCCAGAACCTGTGCATATTTTAGCGATGGTTATTGACAACGAATTCGGTTGTTCATATCAATCGAGTTCAGGGAGGGGTTTGTAGTTGAATTACCTCGCTTAGCAGCTTGATGACAGCTTTGTTTGCCTCACCCTCTCGCGCCTGCGCGGCGACACAGAGCTCCACAGTCCCGTCGACTACGGCCGTGACGCCCTCGCGTACCCGAGAAGCGCCTGGTTTTACGTGGCATTGAAGGTAGAGAGTCCCCAGAGGAGACTTCTTGGTACCCGCGACGAATCGGACCGCTGTCGATGCCATAGCAATGCCCGAGTGGTGGTATGAGGACGGAAGAATTGACGTGGAGTTTAAGTGTGGTGAAGTGGGTATAGAAGTGGAGAAACCTGGCTCGGATGACGAAGCCTAGTTCAGGACCCTGAAAGATGTTATTGGATGCCCTTGATTGGAAACTCAAGATCGCCCTCAAACGCCGATCTTTTCTTCCAACTGTTTCTGGGCAGAAATTCGACTCGGGCATTCAAAAGTTTAAGATCCGCGCGCCTAATTGGACACGGGACAAGAGAAAAGAGACAGCTTGAACCTCATTCCATCCCGCTTTGGGCGTTAAACAGCCATGCCCGTTTCCTGAGCTTAGCAACGGTCTGGAGAAGCTTGTCAGATAACTTGAAAAAATGTGCAGAGACTTGTCGTACATCTATTTGATCATAATCTATTCAAGTAAATCGCCGTTCTAGTGTGTGCCAATCTGGTATTTCCGTCGCTATCTATCCCTCTGCATATTTCGCTTTTCCCAATCCGTTTTGTGTTGGTAATAAATCATGCTTGTTTACAAAGAAGCATGCTGAGTTTGCTGTCCAGCAGTTGGCGCGACTCTTCCAACACTGGGGGCCTTGGAACCCATTGTCCGGAGCTCATCCTTCTGCAAGAGAGCGAGGCGGTTCTCAGCATGCATCCTCTTGGTGGTGATTCTCTCGGGATAGTTCCTCAGGAACATATTTGTGAAATGCGTGCCGTAGTGGATGCCCTCTTTGGGAGATTGCCCAACATCGTAGCCCGGCAGAGGCTTGGCAACGGCCTGGAAGCTGGGTTCGTGAAAGTAGGCGAAGGCAAAGCGATCGCGGGTGTTCAGGCCGACCTTGTGAGGAGTGGAGGGCAGGTAGGAGTTGGTGATGTATTGCATAATGTCGCCGGGGAAGACCGTGAAAACATTGGGAACGGGAGGTACGTAGTGCCAGCCCTCGTCGTCTTCTTTCAACCCAGCGGAGCTCTTCTCCCAGTTGGCGTAGTTCTCACCGTCATAGGGAGGGCGAATGAAGAGTCCTGTTATTCATGTTAGGCATTGCGATACTGAGCGACACCGGTTATGAAACTTACCACCAACATCATCCTGAGCAGCAATGACCAACAGGCCGTAGTCGGTGTGAGAGCCGATGCCACGGCCCGCCTTGCCCTTGCCGTTGGTGTTGTGCGTAGGTGGGAACCTAGACTTGCGATCAGTATGGGAACTTCTGCAGACTTGAGAATGCATGCGAGGACTCACCTGAGAATGCGCATGTGATGCCAGCCATCATCAGTAAGGTTTGTGAGAGAACCAGCAGGAACGTTGAGGCCCAACTCTGCGAGCTGAAGCAACTTCTCTCCGCTCTCGCCGAGGTAATCCATATATGTAGTCATTGGTTGCTTCATATCGTAGTCGGGCCAGGGCGCAGGGCCATGGCAGGGCCACTTCGCACGAACGCGTGGCTCGGCCATATCCAAGTCCTTGGTAACGGTGAATATTTCCGAGTAGTCGGCAATGCCATCGGTGATCTCCTCCCCAGAGGCGATGTAGCCGGAATAACTTTGTGAGTCCACACACGCCGCCTTCTCTTCGTGCGGTTTAGCGAAAAAGGTTTTGCTGGCTGCTGTAGCCTCATCAAATATGGCTTGTTGCTTGTCATTCATGGAGACCTGAAGGATGCCATCACGACGCCAAGCGTCGACGAGAGCTTTACCCATGGCGAGATCGCCCTTGCTACCGGTGACACGATCCGGTAGTGTAAAGGTTTCAAGCTGGGCAACCTTGGCCTTGTGGCCTGGAGGCATTGTTGCGGCCATCTTAGCGACATTGTAGTCTGTGACTGTTGCCAGAGGACGAGCCTGACTGAGAGTCGGCTTACGCGCCCCGCGGCGGGCTAGTGTGTTCAAGGACTTTGTGATGGCAGACATGTTTGCACCGAGACCTCACAGTGGCCTGTTGTAGTCTGATTAAGTGGAAGGAAAGGGAAACAAAGAGGATGAGATGAGAGTGTTAGCTGTACTGCTGTCTTGGAGTTTGATCTCATTATCACCACTGCCCTACCCCCCTTTGCTCTTTATACCCGCCAGAAAAGTGCCTCCGACCTCATAGCTGCCAGCGCCAAGCGGATTTGGGTTGTAATTGACATGCCATCGATACATGGCCGTTGTCCCAGGGTCTTCCGACTCATCTTTAGGTTTCCTCGGAATTGGCGACGTATCGTACTATCTTATACACAAACTCAAAATTGTTACAATTCTCTGGGTTGAAGGGCGATGTTCTGGGTCTTCAGGGGCCCGAGGCAACACTGGCCGGCATGAGGCCTTATTCCAGCTAATGCGCCCTTTGTCCCACTACGAAGACCGGCCACGATGCTTGGCTCTGTCAAGGGCCAGGGACCAACGTGTTATTGCGTACAGATGTGGAACTGGCGTCGGGGGGAACGGAGAGCGGTCCACCACTTTTCTGCGAGACAGGTCCCACCGAGTCAAGAGAATGGATATTTCGCAATGCTCCGTGCTGTCTCGCTCGCATCGGAGTTGGTTCACGACGGTATATGTTTCTTGGAAACGACGGGTTTTTCGGCAAGTAATGAGTATGTTTCTGCCTTCCGTGTAAAAGTGCGGTTCCTCGTGGAAGTAAGCCAAATAAATGAAGTGATGACATGTCTCAGCGATGCCTCTTGTGTTATCAAAGAGACTGTTGCCAAGCTTGAAGTCCTTTGGAGAGGCTGTCAACTGATACAGGAGCCAATCAGGGGCTTGAAAGGTCTGAACAAAATGCGATCAAAGCTTCAATTGCATTGAGCCAGGCGTCTAGACTCTAGAGTAACTTGCGGTAGCCACCTGGGCAGATGCTGGCTGGTGCGCCCCTGTCAAACCCATGCTACCCCTGGTATCGGATTTACCGCTTCCATAGCCACGGTCCCGGAGTTGGATCGCTAAAAGGGCTAGTTGCCAAGAACAGCACACCAATTGTCCTTAAACTTTGCTGCAATTCTGCAGTTGCCAGCTGGCTCAGAATGATTGTGGTTTGCCCCAGTCAACACGAAACTATAATAAAATGACATCGACCGTATTTGCCAATTACGAGAGCGAGACGTTTTGCTTTCCAAGATAACGAACGCGTGGGCGGTGTCAGCAGCCGACCGCGGTCCACGGCTTGAACGTTATTTGATTAAAAAAAAACCGAGTCATTGTCACAATGGATTTCAACAAGGGTATGGTGTTTGAGCTTCGCCTCGGCTACCCGGTACGCGCGCTTGATGTTCCGTCATGTCCGGTCATATTCCCCGGACACTGGACTTGAGTCATTTCACATGGAGGATTCCGATGTATGAGCTGGTTACATAGTAACGATTCGTGGATTTTACAACATCGCCGGCCCCTTCATCCCTCCCAGCATGAGCATTCCTTCCCTACGTAGACGATGCACGTACTTTGTCTGGAGAAGATATGTTGTCTTTCATACCGGAACCTCCGTGCCGTCCGTCGCTTTGAGTTCGAAATATTTGTCAGTAAAGGTCATGGATGATGTTTTTCTTCCTACCTGAAAGGGCTTCCCCCAACTCTTAAAGTTGAAATTTGATCATCTATATGGAAATATAAAGCACAACGAAATTCCACTGACAAGGAACTCTCTTGATAGAAGGAATGTAACGGAATCTCGTGGTTGCGGAACGGCCCCCAAAGTCCAAGTTGCCATTAGGGGTTTATGCCAGAAGGAAGCATGCTAGACCAAGTCTAGAAAAACTTTCCGCGTATTGACAAAACCTAGCATTCTTGTTATACGAAAAAGTGAGGTTGCAAGTTCGCTCTTTACTCGACTCAGATCGAGTCGAATTCGCATAATTTCTCGCACGTCTGCTACCAAAAATGGCCATTTTTGATTGCCTAGGCATCAGCCAGTTCTGATCGTCACTTCCTCGTCTTCAGCCAAATTCAGACGTTGTTGATCCAAACAGTAAGATGGGGAATCCTATTACCTCGTAAGATTCATAACCTCTCAGGCAAACGCATCAGTGACATACTACTGATGCATAACACAAGTAGTGGAGGCGAGCAATGTCGGTATCAAGGTGAAAATGTTGCAGCTCACCGTCCGGTTTTGGCCGTACCACACTGAGCCGAGGATGCCAGATAAACTGTGTAAACCCTTATCCTTGCTTTTGCCGTCAAAATAATTGTAATATTTCTCAACGTGAAAATAGCTTCCCTGGTTCAGAAACTTGGCTTTCGCCTGACGAAACATTTCCGAACGTAATAACAACTCCCAGCAGTTTTTACCGGAAGCCTAGGGAGAAATATTGAACTAATAACAATGAAATTCAAGTACTGAATTGTTGTTTCAAGCATTGCGATTTTGAGAACACGTTCGAGAAAACACGTAACGCGGATCCAGGGAACGGCCTTCCAGAAGGATTTACGGCGGTCTAGGCAGAAGTAAATCGAATTCTAACATGAGACGGATCTTGCATCATGGTTCAAACACCAGGAGGCCCCCTCGAAGGATTCAAGAAGTCTGATGCCACATCCGTCACAGGCCTGATTCGTTGACATGCCATCCGCGGCCAAACTTTAAAGCCAAACTGTAAATTTGTCTAGACCCGTTCCCAACTGAGCCATATAACCAGAGAGGAGACATGTTACTGGTTGATCAGATCATTCAATTCGCCATGTGCTCGAGACGAGATATCTCTAGCCACAGCTTTGGCATGAAGGCTAGTTGCGGGCACACTCTTGATTCAGGGCTGGACGAGAAAGCATCCATTGCTTAACCCACAATCGATTGGTAGTAGTCGGGGCGGGGTAAAGGACCGTCGCTGCGTGAGATGGACTTCTGGGGCAGTTTGCATGCTGTCTGCGGAGTCTACCCCGGAAAGCAAGTGTGCGTAGCTTGCTGAGGTAGGGGTCTCAACCGCCGATAACACTGAGTTTAAGCCCGCCAAGGTTCAAACACACAAGGTACTGCCTATGAAAGTGGTTGAATGATGATTAGATTAACTATACCGAGGCATCTGGATCGCTGCTGTCTGTCATCCCAAGGGCTTAATGGTCATCATTCAGGTACGCCAATGCAATGAGACAACACAAATAAAATTTCTTAAATAATAACAATGGCAGTAAGTCTCGGCGAACAATGGCGTGAGACTGTGCCCGAGTCAGTCTCTCAATGCTCTGAGAAGAGGCAACGTTTCTTATGCACCCATCATTGGTTCTCTCGAATTGAACGCACCTTTCAAAGGTCTATCCCCGAAACCGCATAGTAAGACGAACCCCGAGAAGCGAGAGTATCAACGAAGACTTCAGCTTCATGCTCAAGCATAACCTAGGAAACCTCGTGTTTCCTATTTCGCTCAAATTTGCAATGTAGCCGGATTCCTGACTTGCTTAGGTCGTGAGTCAGGCCGCGACTGAACAGGACATCTACATAGCCACACATGGTGGGGAATGTAAAAGTCAAAAACCAAAGCCCACTGTTGAGCACTTGTGAGTACAAAACACCCGGCAGGATAGTGATCGAAAGCTGTCGTCATTAGGCCTTCATCTCTTACTGCAAACCGTGGTATTCGTGGGGGTTTAGTCAGATGCAATGCAAAGCAATAACGGATTTGGAACGGCTGGGAACGAAGCTTGATCACTCAGTCCATGATCAAAGAGGACTTGAAAAATCCTTCCGGTTATTGAATGCGCTCTTCTGTGAAAATGTCGGTGAAACCATAGAGGCCCCCCATGCTATTTCTTAATCGGTACGTCCATCAAGAATGGTTTGGTGGCCACACTTCTTAGTAGCTGTGGTCTATATTGAGTTGGTTATATCAGGAGCGGACTTAACTACAGACTGGGACTGTTGTATCTTGCGGGCATCGCCTGTAGGTTCGCAAGTGGTATCCAGGTATGCTTGGCCACTAAAGACAGTCTATCGGGCCCATTGCATTTGATTAAAATACAGTACTGGAAATGTAGTCAGTCTTTTGAAGCTGCGATCAACTAGCTATTGAAAGTGTGCAGGGAGATTTGGTACTCTGGCAGTGGGTACGGTGCAGTAAACACAAACACTACAACCCCAAGCAAACACAGGTTACCCACTCTGAGGTTATCCAGAGGAGCCTTATCAGGGAGGACCGGAAATGATCAGCCTATCTCACAGCCTAAGGAAGCAACAAAGTGAGTCTGGCAGCTCCCGAATTTCTGTGTTTACTACACTGGCTGTAAATTAGTACAGGTTGTAAGGCTGCACCCCTGAGAGATAAGAAATAAAAGGCTTTAGTATGTAAGAAAAGTGATACGTTCCTGTATTGATGAGTTGCTATCCGGCCTGATCAGACTTCGGCATAGCTATTGACCCTACTAAGCTCATGACCTTTTTCGAAATAACCGCCTAAAGGCATGGGTATGCAACCCCTGACCTATTTAACTATTAAGGAGAAAACATTCTAGTAGCATTAGATAGCATGCTTGGCGTCTTGGAAGTTGCAATCGAAGCTGCGATATGAGAAAAGGCGCCGTCCATGTCTGGTATTCCGTTGGGAGAAGAGCGCAGTAGGAGCAACACCGAACACGAAATTCACGCCTCACATACGGCCCAAGAAAAAAAAGAAAGACTCCAGTCATGATTCGCGGAGAACACTGCTGCAAAGATTTTATCAATGGGAAGTCAATTTCACACCATCGTTGGATGTGTGAGCGAATAAGGCTTGTCTTAGGATTGTTGTGCATTAAAACATAACCTGTCCTAGCCTGCTGACAAGGGCTAGACTATTGGACAGAAAGACTATCGATGATCTATTTCAAGGACAAAGGTTCGATTACAGCCAGATTTGGCAACCTTCACGACTTGGAGTCTGTGCTAAATTTGGATTTCGGCTGATCACCGCAGTGCCGCGTGAAATGTACACTGATGCGGGTGCAAGCCTGGTTCTTTGCTGCCGAGAACAGCTAAGGAACACCCCTAGAAACTTCAAACTGGCAGAAGTATGCTCTCAAAGCGTCTAGAAGACCAGAGAATCTGGCTATTACACCAAATTCTACATATGCGATGCCTAGCCTCACCCCTGCTGAACAGTTTCTAGAAGTCGGAGCCCGCGGGTTATCTTACCCAACATTTTCGTACCCACTACCAGTTTCAATGAGTGAAGTCACGTTTTGGTCCGTTGCAGACGCGTCATCTCTGTAATCCACTAGAAGGGATCTCCATGCGTCCAACTGTGATCCGACGTAGGCGCATTCCCGATATTGTGCATTTAAACGGACCATGGTCGGGCTTCGGCAAGCTCCCGGATTATCCGCCTTACTTTACCTTTGAAACCTTCCTAATTGGCAACGCAGAAAGATGGAGCGAGTAACAAGAAAGTCTGCTTAATGAACAGAGGTCAATGAAACATCCCGAACACAAAAGCGAAAAGCTTCGCCCGATACTGCTGAGGTTCTACCTTGGTGCTTGGTGTACCAGTTGGCAAGAAACTCAACATGCTTCAACTCATTCAGACAGTCGGATGACTAGCAAATACAATCTTCATGCTGTGTGAGGCTGTATTTTGACCCCATAGCTTTCACTCGCAATGCCATGATGGTGCCATTGTTGGAGTCGAATGGTCCATTAACGCCCATACGCAGGGAGGTGGCAGACTGATCCGCCTAGGTCAGGAGCACCTTGCACTCTGGTATATGCTCAAGACCAAGTCCTCCTAATATGATTACACGCAGCACAAGATTGTCGGTAAGTGGGCTGATAAGCTCATCGGCTAGGGTCTTATCCCCAGCTGGATCCAGAGACGCGTCCGCTACGCGTGCACCTTTGCGAGCATTTACAACTTCTTGCACGAGCCGTTCAACCGCCTCTCTTGTTGCGACGACAAGCTGGACACACCTGACATTCCGCTCCATGACACGGTCGTCACTACCCAGCGCGGACGTTTCTCTACGTTCATCGCTATTTGGGGCCGCGGGCTGTCAAAGGAGGAGTACGAGGAGCATATTGCGAGATGACATTTCATTCTGCCCAACGTGGCTGATTCTCTCGCCCAAAAATCTGTCAAAGAATGTTCCAAGACACTGTCATGTGGGAGCTGGTTTAATCGAACCGCCCCGGTGAGGTCACTGTTGGTCTCACAGAGGCTGCCGATGGGCTTATTCACCTCGAGAAGAGAGACGAGAATAAGGTTAAGCAGTTTCAGGGGAGCTTCAAGGACCCCATCAAGAAACACGTCGACGCCGGGGTGTAAGAAGCTATTAGCCAGTTGAACTTCCATAGTGAAGAGACGCTAATACATACTCACTCTATTCACCAATCACTAAACAATACCCGTTACACGAAGCTTCCAGTAGCAAAAACCTTACCATTCTCTCTTGTAAATAATACAATTCAACAGGATGATTTTTGGGACCTCTTGGATACTCAAAACAAGAGATATCCACTCTAAATATCCCCTCAAATTTCTATATTATGACTACGACCACGCTGAGCCTAACATAACACCTGACTCTCTGCCTGCCAGCATATTCCGCTGCAAACAGGGCTTAGAACATTGAAATCTTTCCCATGTCAAATAATAGAAGGCACAGAAATAACTAAGTTTACTGCTCGGTTCTGGCATAGTGGCATCGTTCTTGAGAACCTGGATTATCAATGGTAGGTTTCGCCGTTTTCCAATCTTCAACAGAGCTCACGCTCCTCAGCTCGTCTATTACCAGTCACTGAATCAGGTAATTTGACAAGTCCAATCGACTCTTAGGTATGGGTTTTGAATGGAGTTTTAACGAATTATGTTTGGGTCTGTCAAAGTCGTATTTAACGAAGATATTGTAGCTAATAATTTGAGCTTTAACTCTTCGCACAGCAGGGCCTCCGGCTCACCCACCCTTGCAGGAGAGCGACAGAAACACAGCAGGCAATTATCGCCTACCTCGACAGCATAGCCGTGATCGAATGTATCAACGGGGTACCTGTAAAACCGTCGCGGGAGGCTATCCTGAACCATCGGAAAGTTGCCATGGCAGCCTGTCAGGGATGGTTGGCACAGATTAAGGTCAGCAGTGGTTGAGCACCGGTGTTTGGAAAGGTGGGTATAAAGGGTGGTTTTAATTCATCTCTGGCCTTCCTATCCTCTAATGGGTGGAGAAGGTCTCTCTATATAGCCGAATTGGTGCTATGCAGGTGACGCTATGCCATACAGGTCTCTCATTTTTAACCTTCAATGTCTATCGACTCTCTTGAGCCTTCCTAAACCCTTGTGAGATCGTGGAACAGCCATCTTACATATTCACACAAGATGAAAACTCGGCCAGAGGGGATCTCAGGAAACGAGATAGCTGGTTGGCTGTCAAGTCAAGGCGCTATAGTACGTCTTGCAAAGGTATAGTGTACTTAACGGCAGGGAAAGATCGTCCGGGACAGCGCCGTGGGAAGTTATCAAATAAAGGTCCCTATGGCAGAATAAAAGTAACAACGGTATTGCCTCAAGCGTTTATATAAATATCAGTGGAGAAACTTGGCCCTGTAGACTACTAATACACTGCCTCTCTCGATCCAGTACACCCAGAAGAGGTTTCAATACTGCATGATAAGATGCATGTAGATCAGTATTATATGGAATTAATACTACAATAAAAAACAAACACTAGAAGAGAGGAAGTTTTTGGAGACGAGTGAGAGGTCATCTACTTCGTCCTTTCTAACCCTTGGATCTGGTCTTGGGAAAGGGGCAGAAAAATAGGTAATACTATAGCATCAGTCAACCACCTAATGCCAGGTTCCTAGTTCATAACGCCACAAAAGAGCCACTGGAGTGTTTCAAGCAGACATCTTACTCTGTCTGTCTTCTTCTTCTGCACCAGGGGGGGTTTAAGTATGTGAATAGCTTCGTTTGATCGTGGATGTGTCTCCTCTCAGTTATTGACACTAGACAGTCAAGTAGATGACTTCGTACAAGTCGATTTGGGCGCCTTTTATCTCTCAAAGGGAATTTCTCGACTTACAACAGAACAACCGCAGCAAAAACATGTCCTACTCTTCATCCAGCCGCCGAACTGTGTCCCTGACAGGGTTTCTTCTTGTGGTCGGCCATATGGCTGTTGTAACGAATTGCCAAGAAGAGTTACTAAGCTTGAGAGATTTTTGGCCTAGAAAGATATCTATACCTTTAAATAAATGTGCCCGGAATGGTTGGCAAAGGTATCCTCCCAATTAAGCATCCATACCTGGAAGCCTCTAACGACCGCATATCGCGAGAACAGGCTGGTAATCATGAAAGCCTACAAGCTCTGTATGATCAATAGTATGAAAGCTAACGACATGCACTGCTATACAGCAGCCGAAGATGTTTAACCGGCAATCCTGTTTCGCTGGATATTCCCCAGCCACGGCACCAAAACTAGTACTCTTTGGTTCCGCCTCTCCATACTCACATTTGTTTGAGACAACACTTCACTCTGCTCTTGCTTTTGTTGATCGATTAACGGAGTCCTACCTGGACTAACACCCAATATTAAACGCCGCAGATTCAATAGAGCGTCGTGAAGTCGACTTGATGTCAGGCTACTACAAACTGTTTCAACCTATGTCTTCATCAGGTTAGTATATCCGCATCCTGGTTCAGGGCATGAAAATAGAGCCAAGACTGTAGTTCCAACCGTGAAAGTGGAAACCCTCTTTGAAGAGGCTACTATGCTTTTGAGTGACTCAATTCATCCGCGACTGCATTGTACGTCTCCCATAATGATCTGGTATGTGAATGTATCTTGGTGCCCTGAGAATTCATAAGAACGATGAGGTCAATACCCAGCTACATGTTTGAGAGTATATAGTTGCTTCAAGTCTCGATTGAGACTGGTGGTCTACCATCTATGATAGAGCATTATTAAAACAACATATTGCCTCCTCTGCCACCGAGGAGGGGTGAGGGTACAGCCATTATGTAAAATAATTTTGGTTACGTGATATCCAACATTCACTCTTTGTGCCCAAGTTAAGCAAAATGAAGGTTCTCAATCTTATTCTTATCTTTGCGAAGAAAAACTACGAGATTATATGCGAATTGGCATCGCACACTCCCTTTCAGCTGCGTGTTGAAGCCGCCGATGGAAAGTGTCGTCTGCAACCTGGTTTAAAAACTGTAAAGAACGTCATATTTGGCCAATGTCAGATTTGAGCTGTCGAAGTTGTGTCTAGTTCGGTATGGAACAGAGCCTCCAGTCAACGCTGGGTTGTTGTGGACGCAAGCTTCGACCAGCATCGGCTTCCAGCTATCGACATCGCGCTGAAAGGTTTTGGCCTGCGCATTGGTTCGTGACGAATATAATGACCGGCCGACATCGGGCTCTTGCTCAAGATGGATCAACAACATTAGGACCCTTGGAAGTAAATTTATAGGATCTAGGGACGTGTCTGCAATATTGAGGGCGCATGTAGAGCCTCATCAGGCGCGATCTGCTATTGCGAATATGCACCACAACCGTGGGATGCTAGGCCATGCGGCCAGCGTTTGGTTGCATTGTGTTTTGTTCCGAAGATACCAGCCAACCAACGGGCAAAGTGGACCAGATGCTCTTAACAGAGCCCCCATACGCGATTATACTTCGTCGTTTCTGGGCAATAAATAGTGAACACGACGGCGGCTGCGTTCGCTCTTGTAGTTTCACTTGCTCATGGAAGCTCAAAAACTTAAAAGGAAGGGCGCTCAAAGTTCTAGAAACTTCCCAGGAACGAACATAGACAAGTGAGGCGAGTGTCGCCGCCCAGCATGCCTCGGGAGATGATCCTGTTGGGTTCCGCTCATCGGTCTTTTAAAATAAAACTAATCAGCCAGCATATTGAGTTCAGACGGGAGCCGCGGAAGGCTCGTGCCCATGTCAAGCTTTTACGTCTGGTAAATCATCTTGGCTGCACCCCGGCACATGATTAAATCGAAAGTGTTTTGGACGGGTTCATCCCAGCGAGTCAGTCTATTTCAGCGCAAACAGGGCCTGCGCCAATTTCCCATTTCACTCGGAAGCATTTATACTTTCAGGCATATTGAACTCTCCACCAACCATCCATGTCTCAATAATCAAAGAACTCAGTCTGATTGATTGCGATCTCACTTTGATCCTTACTTGGCACCGCGAGGTACCGTACTGCCGCGTGTCGGCATGCAATGAACCCCCCTCATGTTCCACTTGACAGCTTGTCGTCCAATCTCCCTTGGCATCTGTGACGATTGAGATGGGCTGAGAGGAACCTTACCCTCGACTTTGCTACCGAGCACATCGGATTGTGGGGGTTGGCAATATATGCCTAGCTTGGCTAGACGGGTGCAATGTTCATCAAGACAAGAATAGATGCTCAACTACCGGAGCATTGAAAGAGTATTTGAGACGGCACTCATGCCCTCCCGTCTCCATGCCGACTCGATCCTTAGCGTTTTCAACGCCTCTACAGTCACTCTTTAGTTTGTTACAGTAACACACCGCCTCAATACTACTTTGAGCCTCCACATTCTTTTGATAATATCCTTAATAATGTTGTTCCGATCTCTTGGTCTGGCTGCCTCGGCCGCCTTGGCCGTCGAGGCTGCTTCCTCGGCCGCCTCTTGCGACGAGGATGTCTCGATTCCTTCGGTGCCAGTTATCTCTGGAACGCCTGCCTCTGGGATTCCTTCGGGGTCGCTTCCGTCCGTGTCGCTTCCATCTGGTTCGACTCACTCGGGCTTGCCTACATCCGTGCCAGTCCCAGTCTCGGCCCCTCGTTATGTCATGTACTTCGATCAGTATGCAAATCCCAAACATTTGAATTTTCTTAGAGCTCAGGTCCTTATCATTGTCTAGGTACCACACGACTGGTATTCCTGACAAGTCTATCACGGCCGGCATCACTCACGTCATCACCGCCTTCGCCAACTCGTCTCTGTTTGCTTCCGAGCCGGCTGGCGAGTACAAGCCCTTCAAACCTTTGAATGAAATCCGCGCTCTGTTCAACAACGGCACTAAAGTCTGCATGGCCATTGGTGGCTGGGCTGATACTAACGGCTTCAACTTGGGCGCTTCCACCAATGCGAACCGCAACAAGTTCGCAAAGAATGTGGTTGACTCCGCAGTCAAGCTGGGCTACGACTGTATCGATGTTGATTGGGAGTACCCCGGTGGCAACGGTGCCGATTACAAGCAGATACCGAACGCGAACAAGACCCAAGAGATCAACACCTTCCCCTTGCTCCTCTCTGCCATCAAGACTCAGCTGAAGCACCACAAGATGGAACTCTCGGTCACCGCACCTGGACTCAAGCGCGATATGATTGCTTTCACCAAGCACCACACCCCCAAGATCAACGCAGCTGTTGACCACTTCACTGTGAGTTTCACAAGTGTTCACATGCTCGAAGGAATCAAGCTGATATTTCTCGCAGGTCATGACCTACGATCTCATGAACCGCCGCGACAACATCACCGCTCACCACACCGACGTCAAAGGTTCCCTTGAGGCTATCGACACCTACATCGCTCTCGGCGTTGAGCCTGCCAAGATCAATCTGGGGTTGGCCTTGTACGCTAAGTGGTTCACGACCGCCGCCGGATATAACTGCACTCAGGGCCTCGGCTGCCCTACCGAGTTGCTCGAGGCTGCTGATGGCACTGACACTGGCAAGTCGGGCGCTGTCACTTTCGAGGCTGCCAACTTCCAGGCGGCTCCCACCAACCTGACCACTTCTCCCGATTCTTCCTGTGGTGCCGGAACTTTCTACAAGTGCCCCACAGGCAACTGCTGCAGCCAGTACGGCTTCTGGTGAGTAACCTCTGACAATGTGTTGGGGTAATAATAATTAACGCTTTCCCAGTGGTGCTACTGAGGCTCACTGCAGCAACGGCTGCCAGTCCGACTACGGTATCTGCAATGGCACCTCCACCGCTGCGTCGTTCAAGACCGCCATGGCCAATGGCAAGACCGACGAGGTCAACGGTGGCCAGTGGTACTGGGATCCCGCCGGTCCTTTCTTCTGGACTTGGGATACCCCTGCCCTCGTCACCCGTAAGTTCAACGACATCGTCAAAGCTCGTGGCATCGGCGGTGTTGCTGCTTGGAGCTTGGGCGAGGACTCCTACGACTACAGTCTTCTCAAGGCCATTCAGGCGGGTGTCAAGGCCTGGCCCCGCAAGTAGGAGTGTGGAGGACTAAGAACCATCGCCGACTTGGGATGAGCTTCATATTTCAGTCTAATTAATCTCAATGAAGAATTGTCTCGAAGGGATTAAACTTTGAACCCTCCCTGCAAATATGTACAGCATGGGAAAGTGAACGGTAAGTCGGCTACCAGGTAGCCGACTTCCACATGTACTCATCTCATTTTTCAACATCTTTTCCGACCGTCCGCAGCAAGTGGCAACTGAGAGAAAATTCCTGCCATTACACTGGAGACCATAGCTTACTCCTGCCTGATTCTTCCCTCGACACATCCCACAGGGACGCCAGGCACTCGCCAGACATGGACAAGCTCAAGCCCAGCAGTATGAAACATTTTTCGGAGACCATCTTCGGTACGCTCCTTGCCGCCCATGGCCATCACCACCTGGTCCATGACGGCAGCGGGAAAGTCGGCCTCAGTGACACGGGCTGGCAGAACCATCTCGCATACAAGTACGCGGGAATTAGCTGACATGGCAGCTGAAAGCTGCTTAAGGATGTGTATATCGACATCATCTCTGTGGTCATGAAGGATCATACGCATGAAGTACGCTTTGGCTCCTGTTGTAAACAAATTACGTCAGTGACTTCAACGAAGCTACAGAGCCATCAAGCCTACCTTTAATAGGCTGTTCGGTGTTGTAATCGTGCTCTAGGAGCCTCGTTTCGGATGGAAGTATGCCGTTGGTTCTGGCCATGTCAATAATATCTGGGAGCTCCTGGAGTACCATGTTTCTGGGAGACAGCTGCGAGTGAGCGTCGAGAATCTTTTTGCGAATAGCTCCGTGGCCGCCACCAACGTCGACCAGCTCAACAATGCCTTCAGCGTCTTCTTCCGCGGTGTTCTTGAGCGAAGAAAAGTCGAAGTGCCCCACGACAGGGACGGCGACGTCGATACCCGCCAGGCCTTTCTGGAAAGTGCTAATTCTTTCGGGATATTGTGCCATGATGGTCCAGAGGGAGGTGCCATCTTGTCCGTGGTAAAAAGTTGTAGGGGTTGTTCAGTGAGTCATCTGGTTCTTTGGCATGCTCAAGCTTTCCGCGAGCAACTAGATAGTCGTCGAAATTGTGCATATTCTTGAACCATTCGTCATACCTGTGCAGGTAAAAAGAAGTTGCTCAAGGGAGCCGGTGCACTCTGGAGAAAAAGAGTGAGAAAAGGTCAGCTTTGGATCTGTGAACATGAGAGAGCTGGAGTTACGGTTTGCCATTCCATGGAATCAACATTCGGAGCTTCTTCGGGTCGTAAACCTCTAGCCAATGGGGTGAGCTGAGTGAGCCTCGCCGCTTTTGCTCACCCTTCCACGATAAGCTGGGTAAGGCCAGGGTGAGGTCAGGGTTAGGCCTGGGTGAAACAAAAGTGATCTACACGGGCTCGAAATCACCAAATAGAAGCCCCATAGGCACTTAAGACAAGCTGGATAGGACAGAACAATCCTGGCAAAGTGGCGGACTAGTAGTATCCCGTAATGTCATCGACAATTATTCAAAACTTATTTCGCTACTACAATTTTTGTGAAAGACTTCCTTACCACGCAAGCTGCCAGCACTTATCGATACCACGAATAAAGAGAATGTGATCATGGTTACAATCTCAGTTACCCTTGACACTTCAGACAGTTGCATAAGCTGTCTTCACAGCCCACTGTCTGCTCGACGGCCGACCGAGAGCAGCAAGGCGGTGCACACGGGCTCAGAAAAGCCGCTCTCAAATTATTTGAGCTTCAATGGGGGTATGTCTCTTGCTGGGTTTTGATTGGGAGTGTTACGAAAAAAGCTGTGGCAATGGTGGAAACAATGTGCCTGAGTAGTATTATGCATGGGTGTTTGGCTCAGAAGAGGTCTTCGCATTAAGAGTTGATACAGGCACACGCGAGCTAACAACAACCGTCTTGTCCTGGGACAGAAAGCCTCCAACCCAAGGGTGCTAGGTTTCTTTATTCTACCCAGTCGCCACCTTTACTCGACTGAACAAATACTAATGCTAAGCCGACAGCACAGCATGTTCCTTCTACGCCCTTGTCTCCAATTTGTCGTCAAGATCGCAAGTTACAGTTAAGGGTTGGCCCTTGTGCTGAAATCAATTCAGACCTGAACGAAGACGGCATTGATTAAAATAACAATAAGTAGTTATGTCAAAGCCAACGCCGGCGAAGTTCTGCCAGGATCCCAAGGCTATCAAGATAACTCTGACCAACATGGTCAGTAAAAGCGTAGCCCTCGCAAAAGAGATTTCTCTGCCAAGTTCTGGTTAGAATCCAAACACCAATTTATATCGCGATATGATTACAGGCCTGTTCTAACTATTAATTAGGTACTGAGTGTGTGATCATAAGAGGGGCAGAATAAAGAGCATCATCATGCGCTCTACCGAGCCCTCTGTGTTAATCTGTTAAATGCCTAACAAGTTCCCAGTCTTGCGGACTCTAGTGCCTCCAATCTATTTCGCCCAAAGGGATTTAAATGAACAGCTTGGTATGTTAGTAGCATGCAGAAGAACATTAAGGCAACCAAGTTTGATTTGAAAAGTAGTAAGATTATTTGGCATAATGCCACTCAAATTGTCGAGTATTAGTATTGCAGGCATTAAAATAACTTAATGGAGCTACTCCTGTCACATTTCTGTTTTCGTTTCATAAACATAAGCCCCGTCTTTGCCCTCATCTTGTCCTTGTGCTCGTGGTCTTATACTGGGTTGAAAAGGTAACACAGTCCGTGCTTCTAGAGTACACCATAGTTCGCCTTGGGGTTTGGTTTGTTGACTGAATATTTTGCATCCGGGCTAACTGTCACGTAACCTGCTGGGATCAGCTCATAGAATTCCTTGTGTCAGGTGCCTCGTCAGGTGACTGAGCTTCCCTGACAACTATATATACGCGCCCTAGCTAGCAACACTCTTTTAGCTTACAACAAACTACTCCCATCCCAATTCTCACATGCCTTGCTGCAAGCTCTAACTCGTGACACATTATGTCCTTGTGAAAGATGACAGCAACAAAGACCTCAGCCCTTTGAATGTCGAGGCTGCGTCAAGTCGCGACTAGGATTCTGATCCGGCTGATGGAGAGCAGGGGTTTCACCATACCTGAGATTCAACGTCAGCTCAGCATGTGCCGCTTTGAAGCTATGCATCCACGGCGCGACTATGATTTCCAGTGATATCATCGAGTCTTTCTGAGGATTTGCGTCACTGCATTCATCCAAGACAATGGAATGATCGAGAGATCGCACTTGTCATGTTCTCCAATGCCATATCTTCTCTGTTAACGGTATGAACTCACAGAGAGAGGAACTCATATTGAGGGCTCTTTAGGCTGCCTTCGAGAAGGCCGAAAACGTCATCGTAAGTGTGTTTGTAGCGAAGTAGATACCTAGCTTTTACCGACTCCGCGCAGTAACCTCACTTGTTAATTATACGCAATATGCAGCCGTCGAGGTTGCTAAAGGGACCGCTAAACTGTCCATGAAGGCGTTAGAATTGTCGCTTATGGCCTGATGTCATTGTATCACTGTAAGAATTCATGCCATTTCATCCCCTCCTTGACACCAAGGCTATCAGCGACTTGTTTAACTCATCACCATCTTCGCTGATTAGCTACATGACATCTCATACCCGCGCAAGCCGCGGACTCTCATGTCATTTCAACGCCTTGTCTTGCCACTGCTCCTTGAATTGCCGTCGCCACCCCGTGGGGTTGTGGAAGGCCCCGCTCTAATTTTGCCGTGATAGTTGATCACCTCAAGTTCCAAGACATGAGAATTCCAGCGGTCCGCTCAACTACCTGACCTAACGTCCGAAAGATCTACAACGCAGGAGGCTGGATGCGAAAAGTTTAATCTCCCCTCCCAACGCCAGAAGGCGGGGAGCTGAGCGACACGATAGACGACTGAAGCTGAGATTTAGTTTAGACCTGCCTTACTCGGGCGCTAAGATGGTAAGGGCGGAACGTCCAGCACCCGCTCAACACCTCGAGGCGGTATTAGCTAGTGATCTTCGACCACTTAAGATCCTCCCTCTTAGCGGCCGCCTCCTCCACACGAACGGCCACCTACACAATATCTTCGAATAGCTAAACGCCTTTTTTCCGCCCGGCGCTTCTTAGCCAAAAACACGTGGCTAGCTAGCTTGAATTTCCGGGGCTCTGAACGAATTTCACGTATGAATTGACATCCCAAGGGGCTAATTTGGCTGGCATTTCTTGGCGATTACTAGGGGATCAATGTCTTGGTTCCTCGGAAAGTCTCTTGATCCCTCGTTCAGCTGTCATTCTTCCACAGCCACAAGACGATCATCAAGTCACCTCGGTCTGCTGTTCGAAATAGATAAACCGCAGGAGTAACTGGATCACCGTGTGAGACAAGGCAGCCAGATGTATCCTAAGACCAGTCTAGGCCATCCTGGGCTGCACCTAGCGAATGCACGCTGAAGACCTGCGGGGAAGTAGCTTTTGGAGTACAGGCATCATTAATCAGACGCCGTCCCGCCGGCAATGAGGAAGAGCACAGTGTCGTAAACAGTCTAGCCGTCTTGACCCTTTCTTGCGTCCGACTCTAGCAGCATGTGCATTTCTGCGTAGGATTCTCAACATCATCAGCTCGTCTACAATCATAGTCTCAAAACATCAAGCTTACTTCATCCATCCTTGAATACAAACTCGTTGTCTATCGACAGAATCTGAACGACAAATTGAACAGCCACAGCCGCCCAGCATGTCTATCACGTCTACCATCACCACCAAGTCGCCCGGCTTCGCGTATGTGAACACGACACCGGCATTGTTCTGCGTACCAGGCCACCCGATAAACCCAATAGTTTCTCGCGAAGGTATTGACACCATTGTACCATGGCCCC
Organism: Colletotrichum coccodes; assembly: GCA_020466075.1. Taxonomy (NCBI): domain Eukaryota; kingdom Fungi; phylum Ascomycota; class Sordariomycetes; order Glomerellales; family Glomerellaceae; genus Colletotrichum; species Colletotrichum coccodes. The sequence continues at coordinate 21,126 of JAIMZG010000779.1, forward strand.
GAGGCTCGCAACTCAGCTATTCGATAATCTTGCGAAAAGAGAGCAAGACACCCGAATTCGCGATGGGCATAATCAAAGAAGCTATTGCTGAGTGGTTCAGCAGCCTTGAGAAAACGCTTGAAATAAGAGAGGCTCGTGATGGCGAGCTCGCAGACATTCGCATATCCTTCCGAACTGATATGCCAAGTTGGAGCTACATCGGGGCCGTAGCAGCTGAGAGTGATCGGTCAGAGAGGGAGCCCACGATGAACTTCAACTTTGGAGGATGGAAGAGCTCCAAGGCTGTGTACTCGCATGCCTCTATCAAGAGGCTCGCTCTTCATCTTTTTGGTCACGCTCTAGGGCTGTGAGTGAAGCCTCCTTTCCGAATGAAGCAAAGAACCGCAGGGTTGCGCACCCATCTAGAGAACTGACACAGCGTTCTAGGCCTCATGCCAAGCTGAATCAGTGGCCATTATCATGGAAGAAGGACGAACTTAAGCGGGAGTGCGGGTCTTTCAACGCGGAACTGCTCAATGACGCCAAAGGCTGTGACCAGCTACAGGACCCCGAGTCAATCATGCATTATGATGTCCCCGCTCGCCTAGTTAATGGCAGGACCGACATACGACAAGGCGGTTGTTTCATAGACCAAGAGGCCCGAAGTCTCGTACAGTCTTTGTATCCACCGGCTTTGGAGGCTTCCTTCTTTGAACTGGATACCTTGCAGCACCCGGATTTTGAGCATACAGCACAAACAAGCCGGCCGTCAGCGCTGGTATCAGCCAAACTCAAACCAACTCATACTGCCAATATAGTGACTGGCATCCGAAAGATGGACATAGGTATTGACGACAACTTCCGTGTTGGTGCTAATATCTATGGTGGCATCCCAGGGCCTGGGTACAGCGTCATTCTGGGAACATGGGGCAAAACATATCTTAATGCCGCCATATGCAATGTGCTTTGCTTCGATGCGAAAGACGAAAAGATTCAGACTGGGAGTGCTCTCTGGGACAGTCATTCCAACGGAAACGAGCGCTCAGTCCGCCAAACCTTCAAGAGGCCGTTCATCAAGACACCGGACGTTGTTGTCTTCATCTCCTCGTTTGACTCCGACAAGGACAAATTCGTCCGCATCGATGTCGCGGCTTCGGACATTGATAAGAACGGTTTCACGGTGAATATGAGGACGTGGGATGGTTAGTAGCACACACTCTCTCCCTGCCATACTGCTCACTCCTTCAAACATCGTCATCCCAACCACCTCTTCCTCACAATCGTAATAACACCACACGCCTGAACAACAACTAATTCGCAATCCTTCAGATTCGGCGATTAATAGCTTGGTGTTTTTTGGGTGGCACATGAGCCTGACGAGTGGTCCATCCGATCCGGCTCTCTTGATATTGAATTTGAACAGGAACCGACTCGCAGCAAGTGCTGCAAAACGTATTATACCAACCCCATGCCCCGACAACCTACGAAACTATTCTACGCCTTTTCGCACATTGATGTGCAGCCAACTAAGAATCTTCGACTAGATTTGTACGCAACTTGCGATGAGACAAAGGTGGATGCTGAATTCAACACATGGGGTGACGAGGAGGGATTCATGTTGTGCAAGGGATGTTATGTTGCTGTTTTTTAGGTGGTCTCTTGCGTAGTAAGCAACATCGGCTGCTCGATAGGTTAGTTTCATCTGTAAATCTCCTCTTTACACGTTCTCCTTCGACGTGAAATAGCCCAAAATGTAGCCGTAACGTAGTTAGTGTGACCGAATACTTGCCTTGCAATCAGTGCAATTTGAGTACCTACTTTTGGCTTCATGAGGGCTTCGATGCTAGCAATAATTTATGAGGAATACAATGGCACCTCGCTAATGCAATTGACCTTTCTGAAAAGTGCTACAAACTGGCTGACCACGACGCCGCCCATAATCCTTGCCCAGCTAGGAGGAACTCGGACGTGATGGACCCCTGGTAGGTCCTTCGTTACTGTATTCTCCCAAGTCTACGACATTGAGTCCCAGAAAACGCAATGCTTGCGATTGTGTTAGACCAGGTCGCTGTAACAACTAGTCTACATGGTGAGGATAGTGAGGCATGTTGTCTCATTCAAGCTCGCAGATTGAATCGAAGGTTCTTTCGAGCCAAAAGAATCACTGCATATATGAGAAAGGATGTTTGGTTTGATATTGGCCGCTTATTGTGTTCATCGGACTGTGCCGCAGCAGACAGAAAGGATGCACACTCTCCATCTCAGATCATCAGTCGAGGTGGCGAGACACATTTTCGGCACTAAAACAAGAGAACTAGCCGGGGGATGTGTGACTGACGTAGAAGGCTTAAGCCACCAAGCCAGAGCTGAAGCAAGACAAACTTTCCCAGTTCCCCGCACTCTTCATGCGTTCTCTTACTTCAATGATTCCCCGTGTGGTTGTAGTAAATGTGGCGGTGGAATAGATCATCACAAGCGGTCAACCCCCTTAAACGCCAAAGAGTGGGCCAGAAAGTGCATGGCTTAGTCCAATGTCTCGATTGTGCCGATGAATGCACCGGGCTTGCAACCTGGCTTTGCCAAGAAGAAAAGAATCCAATTTTACTAGCTCGCAGAGTCAATTGCCAACAACTACTAGGAACAAATAGTATTGCTGTTGTCGGATGTCGAAGTAAAGTCGAATACATACGTGCGGTCAAGTACGAATTTCTTCCATGCGCAACTGCTTGGCCACGTCAAGAATATCATAAAGCACTTACTCAACAACTATAACACTCTTAAACCACTTCTCTACATATCAATATTCATCATGTCACTTCAAGATATCCTCGAGCCGAGTTTGTGCCACTATACAGCCCAGCTGGATGGTCGCTACGTCTGCACTCGACTCGTTACTCACAACGGCGTTACCATAGCCATAGCCTTAGGCGAGGCACAGAGCGGTTCATTCTTCTTCGACTACTCAATTCTCAATGCTCAGGACGGGGCTGCGAACAGCGAGGGTCAGCCTTCGACAGCAGCCGCAAATGCTAATAACCTTGACTCGCAGTGCTGGTTCAGCAATGCGAAGAGGCTGCAGTTTCCGTCTGAGGTCAGGGTCGTTGGCGAAGAAGCAGTTCCCGTCTATCAGATCCCAGCCGTCGATCGAAGCTACCGAAAGGTAATTCGCTCGAAAAGCGAAAAGCAGAAGCTTAATCAGTGGCTTTCATCTTCCTTATGCCTGATGGACCAGGTCTCTTCGACTTCCAAGTCCTGTCCGACGGCCGATACATATATCTCTTTCGCCAGAGCGCATCGGCGGAGGTCGCCTGGCCAAACCAATTCATGACAGAGAAGCCACCGGTCGACAGCAATCTACTTTGTGATCGTTTTGCGCTCGTCGGTTCCACTCTCAGTCAGCCCTTGGAGACTCGGTACCAGCGAAGCCGTCAGAAGCAGATCCCGATGAATGAGCAGGATACACTTCGTGTCAAAGATATCAATGATGAGCCATTCTACGAACCTACACATTCCCTTCGGTTCGTTCAGGACCTTGCCGATGGCCGCTTTTGCGTCCTTCGAGCTCCCACTGTGACCAACAACGTTACCAAGTGGATGATCTTCGCCTATTCCAGCAGAATTGGACAGATCGAGTGTTTGACCACCGATGTAGCTTCCAATGGGTTGTTCGACCTTCACGGACATGTTTACTACACGTGCGACTCGGATAAGCATCTTAGTAACAAGGTGTTCGCCAACAGCCCAGGGCCCTGTACAGCCCCAAAAGACGATGGTGGCGGAACTTGTTCGAAAGCGAGAGTTCCCATCATGCCCAAGACGCCGGCGTCGAAGCGTGCCGTTGAGTTGAGCAGCGATGCAGGGCTTCAGTTGAGAAAGCCCGTCGACCTCTCGAGCCTGCTTGATGGCTTCACCTTGGAGGCTTGGGTGAAACCCGAATGTGCCGACAACGAAACGGAGGAAACGGCCAAGGACTCTGGCTTCTCCGTGTTTCGTGTTTCAGACAATAGTCCAGGGACTTTCATCAATGATGAACTTCGAGTGGTCATTCAGGTGGTTGCAGAAAACAAGGCAATCGTTACGTCAGAAACAGCTCTGAAAGCAGATGAATGGAATCACATTGCTGTCAGCTACGACCCGACACTGTCAAGCTATGGACTGATGATTAACGGAGCGGCAGCAGGCTCCGCCCTCAGCAGTACCCCGCCTGGCTTCCTTTCAGGGATCGGATTGCAGCCGAAAGGGTCGCAAAGCTACTTCACAGGACTCTTCGACGAAGCACGCGTTTGGAGCCGTCCACTCCACCCGTCTGCTATCAAAGCCAGGATGTACAAGCGCGCCACCGGTCTAGAACCTGATTTGGAATCGTGCTGGCACTTCGACGAAGACTCTGGGACGACGGCTTTTGACGCGACTGTCAAAAATCGTGAACTGATGTTCGTCTCCTCTGAGGATGGAACACCATCTTCGGACCACTGGGTGCGGTCACTTGCACCTATGGTGGCAAGCTATGGCCTCTCGCGACGGGTACTGCGTTTATCTGCTCCCCTACAAATCAAAGGCGGTCTTTGCGCCACAATCTACAACGAGCAAGTCGCCGTGTCCGAGAAGAAGACCGAGTCGGAAGAGGGATCGAGTTCGAAGCCGAAGTCCGTTGATGATGCCCAGTCAAAGCACATGAAGCGTAGCGCCAGAGTGCTCCTTTGCTTTATTTCAGGCACTGACGAAACACCTTTGCGATTGGCGGCCCTCGACTTCGGCTTGCTATCCGACGGCACCCTTGCCGACACGCCAGCCTTGATGAATCCCCCAGCGCTGATGGCCGCTTCCTCGAATTCTGCCAACGCCAACGCCGACACAGTGGGATTGACTGTGCCAACATCTCTCTTGTATGTCGGGGGCGAAGGCATGGAGATCTTCGGAGGAGTTGTTGACCTTGATGCCGTCGGGTGTGAGCCCTCGGCGCCCTATGCTTTTGAGTCTGCTACGGGAACCGTGACAGTCTATTTCAAAGCACGAGGAGCTTCCGGGGAAGATCACTTCTCGGCCTTGAATTACAACATATCTCGCAAAGCTGTGGCCACGGAGCTTTGTGCATCGATCCTCGGCGAACACAAGGGCCTACTGGCAACAAGCAAGCTTCGGCAAGCGGAAAACGTAGTCTTTCTGACAGAATTATGCCCTTGGGCACCTGAGCACCTAGCCTTTAACTTAACGCTGACGGCCAATATGGCCGATGGCAAGACGATAGTCGAGACGTGGGCAGGTAAGAATGCCTTGTGCGAAAAGGCCTTTATGCTCTGAGCTAATTGAAAACGACACAGGTGTTCCTCCGAAGTTGGACGAGTTGTGCAGCCTGATCAACGGCACTAGTCTGGCAAAAACACGTACTATCGGCCACATAGCTGAGCTGAAGGAAATCACTGTGAGTTTCGCCTGCTGTGCGGCTTTGTTGGCCTTTTTCAGCCTTGTTCTAATGTGCTCCCTTTAACAGGCAAACGGCTACGTAGACATGGAGACACCGCCAACTAGCATCGTCCTTTTGGATGTTCTCACGGACTCCGTTACGGCAGGAACATTTCTGACCATCGGTATGCGGAGCTACTTCGTTCTTAAAGACGCACAAGCTGGAGACAAAACTCTCGTGGCCGTTTTATACAACGACCAGAGACCGAAAGGGACCCCACCTGGGAAAGGTGCCGAGGCGATGGCCAAGGGCTATCAACATGAAGTCTTGGTCACCTGTGAAGGCAAATCTGCTGGCAATTTCTTACTCGGGTCCAGAATTGTGAGCATGGCTTGGTCCCCATCTGCCGTGGTCAGTGGTGCGGTCGCCAGAGCATCAGCAGCAAAGATCCAAGTACCTGGAAAGAGCTTTATCAGCGGCAGCAGCCAGAGCCCATCCTTTGGTTCCCCACCTCGCTCGACTGCTCTCCGACTTGATGGTCGCACCAAATGCTACTCCATGCTGGAGGATACAGTGGCGACGGCTGCGTGTGCTGGAATATGTTTCGAGACTTGGATCAAGGTTGAACCAGAATCGATCAATACCATCGCGGTTGCATACACGTCAGAGCGGTTGCCACGCGCTGAGGGGTTGACTAAGGAACAACAGACATTCGTCCTTGGTATTACCCAGCCATCAGGGGGAGGTGATACATTTGACATGATAGGCAACGTCAACGGCGCACGATTTGCGGTCAACCAACCCCGAGCCCTGAGGTTTGGCCAGTGGACACACTTCGCTTGCTCAAGCCGCAGCGCGTTCGCTCTCATGTGTTCGGGCAAGGGTTACGTTGACCTGGGCACATCGGAAGAGTGGAATGTCTCCGACTTCTCACTCGTTTTCACCCTTAAACTCAACAAGAGGTCTTACGGCGATGATGGCGAGCATTGTATTCTTGTGAAAGGCGACAGCAACAAAGATTCAACGCCCTTGAATGTCAAGGTCTCGTCTAACAACCGACTCCAGCTCTCTTATTGGGCTGTGGACGAAGATGGCACGAACCCAAAACGGCGTGTATTCGAAGCACCGCAGGCTTTCGATACGGGCAAGGCATACAAGGTCTTTCTGTCGCGCAAGCTCGTCCAAATCTCCCAGAAAGAAGCTACGCAGGATGGTCAACCACCAAAAAGCAAGCCTCCAAGGTCGTGCCAGCAGTTTACCATGCGTGCGTGGAACTCGAATGGGGACTTGGAGCTTGATTTGATTCCTATGAGCGTGGAATACCTCGAAGACCATCAGTATGACTTCGAAGACCAATCTGGAGCTCACCAGATTCACGGCTCTGTGCAAAGAAACCAGTTTCCTCTTTCTCTTGGCGGTTTATCGTCGACCAAAACATGTAGGCTACGAGGCATGATTGGGTCCATCCAATTGTACTCCGCTGCTATTCCAGTGCCTGAATCGATTTCAGAGCTTTATGCTGCCTACGCAAACACCGGAGTCATGATTGGCTCGTGGTCTTGTCGCGAAGGAGGAGGCGTCAGTCTTGTCGATGATTTGAGTCGCAACCATGGCAAGCTCCAGGGTGAGATGAGTTGGGTTCGCAGTCCGTATGACCCGGACTCTCAGCTCTCGTTTTGGATCAATGCTTCGGACGTCAAGCCTAAGCAGCCAAATCCCGGCGAGAAAAGATTCCTGGAGCAGGCTTCTCCGACAGGACCGCATCAATTGTCGATCGGAAACGTTCTGATGGATTATGGGAATGAAGATTGTCGTTTCCTTCGCCCCGAACCGGGATTCTGTGGCGAATTTGACGAGCTGCGCATCTGGAATACGCCCCGAACCCGAGAGAACATCTGCGACTCAATGAACACTTCACTGACCGAGATTTCTGCGGATCTTGCCGTCTATTTGCCATTCCATGACGAGAAGGCCGCTATCTCACCCGAAAATTTGGTCCAGGGGTCAAGTGGTGTCCTGGCCGATGCTTCGGTCAACTGCTGGCATCTCTCGCCGCTATTTGGAGATGCGGCAAACTCAACACCTTCTGAGGCACCTGTTGGTCACGACTCTCCGTGTGTCAATCACACGCTCGGAGCCAGTGCCCCCTCATCCCATGGCGCCATTATACTCACTGGGCCATCCGTTGCCGAGTATGGTGATGTAGAAATTAGCGCGAGCGGCACCATGGAAGGCAGTTACAAACGAGCGTACGCTTACATCGACGAGAAGGGCAAGTGGTGTCTAGTGACAGGTTTCCGTATCGGCGCGTTGAAGACAGAATGGGTCAGTCAGGTTCAAACTTCGCCCAGGCTCATCGGCTTTATCGAGGGCGCACCCCCTGTCCCCGCCGATTCCTTCATCAACAAGGACAAAGCGCCCACGGCATCTGTGAAGTTCAAACACAGCACAAAGTGCACGTACACGTACAGTTCGCGTGACGAGACTACCACCGGTAGCGAGGTGTCTTCCTCGATGGGTGCTGGAGTCGAGTGGGAGGTCGAGGCAGGCTTTGGCGTCGAGGAGAAGATAGCCGAAGGCAACATTGGGCTCTCTCAGAAAACTGCACTTGACATCTCATCAGGCAACTTCAATAACGAGGTTCGCGCTTCGACGACAAACATCAACATGGAGATGGGTGTTCAATTGACAAGCACCTGGAGTGATGGCGATGATGACAGCAAACAGCCGAAGAAGGGGAGATTTGAGTCGTCTAACACGGGCCTTGCTCTCATCGAGAGTGAGGTCGCGGATGTGTTTGCATTTCGGCTGCAGATGCGCGGTTCAATTGCGCCTGTTGTCGCCTACCAAATGCGGCCCAATCCAGACATCCCCAAAGACCGAAACCTTGTCTCTTTTGAGATCAATCCTACCTACACCAAGCAAGGCTGCCTGGATGGACGGCGGGGCGTTTCTAATGACCCAAACTACCCTGCAATGTCTTCAGCTCCCAAGGACGCTTCGTATTACAAGCCTACTGAGGCTTATGCACTCCGTGAGCGCATTCGCCGGGCGGAGGAACAGCTCCAGGGCGAGTACGACCGTCATTCACTTGTTTATCAAGGTTCAGACAAGCTCCCTCAACGTACACATCGCAACATTTGCAACGCATATGTGTGGACGGCAGACGGTGGTACTTACCAAGAAGCGCGATCAACACTTGACGTGGTCAAGTCGGAGGTTGGCGGTAGCCTGGACAAAGACTTGAGCCTTGGAACCTCAACGGAAGCTGAGGTGTCGGTACTCACCGTGACGACAAGCTGTTCTGTGGATGCTATGTCTACCACCCACCTCAATTTCGTAATGACAAAAGATCAGTCATCAGAGGAAGGCTTCGAGTTAGCCACGGAGCTACCTCCGTCCGTCGATATCAGATACAAGGACCCGAACACCGGCAGATACCTCAAGACACCTGGTGCGGTTGATGCGTATAGGTGGATGAGCTTTTGGCTTGAGCCGAGCGTGGAGGCGACGGATACCTTCTTCGAGCATGTCCTCGATCACGCTTGGCTTGAGGAGTCGCCGGAGCCCAATGCTCAACTGTTGCGGACTCTGCGCGAAGGACTGGCGAATGAAACCGGCAACGCGCGGACGAAGGCCTGGCGCGTCCTGCATCGCTGCACATATGTCAGTCGCATACCTGAGAAGGTTGAGCCACGCCCAAGGGCCGCGATAGCTATCAAGGAACAAAAACCATCGACAATGCTGGCCGACATTGGATGCAATTGGCTTTTGATCCAGAAGCTAGAGCCATTTGCACGAGATGCTGATTCGCGGGGAAATCTCGCGACTATTTTGAAGCCCCACGTTCTGAGGTTCTTCCCGAGCCTGATCGCTCAGACTCGTTTGTACAACCAGGTGTTAGACATGGTGGCAGACTATGTTGGATTGTCTTGACGGTCTCTTGTCCTTTGTTGGAGTTTATCGAAGACACAGATCACGGCCGACCTTTCGTCTCAGAGCCATCGCGTGCGTGATGGCAAGATAGTATTGTCAGATAATCACAGTCCCTACTGGTAGCTAAGAACCCATTTTCCATTCATTGATCGAAGTAATTGAACGGAAGTCCAATCAAATTCTCAAGTCCATTGCCATCTTGTCGTTCTCGTGATTCGTTTTGTTCAGCCGCCCTCAATGTTGACGTACCACCATTCCAGGCGTGAAATGGGGGCGGACCCAAGGATCTAGGCTCCGTATCCCATGACGCCCGCCATGGATGGCTCAAACCCCGATGCAGAAAATTCCCACATTCGTCTAGTTCATTTGAACACTTTTCACAACAACTGCTCGATAGCCCATGAGTGAGAGGTGCCACAAGCCTCTCTTCAGACCGTCAAGAAAGGTAGGCATAAATGATCGCAAAAGTCGATGCCAAAGTCATGCCTCCACCGAACCACAATGCTTTCGACAATGGATCTCCAGCGTCAAGTACTTCAATGACAAGGTATGCAAGCCACGAAGAACAGGCGATGAGGCCGATCCTACTCAATTAATTAGCGGGAACATGAATAACGTCTGGCTGTGACGTACATTCTAAGGTTTCTGATGAGACGACAGATGAACCTGTCCATGCCAGCATGGTCCTGGCATTGATTGACTGCCAACCCATCCGAACTCAAAGCGTTAGACTCATCCTGTCCGCCTGGTACTCGCTTTTCAATACTAATCTGCGGCTGAAACTCTGCCATGATGACTGCCGAAAGGGGTATAGAGGGAGAACAATTTGCGTATGGGAAGGATTTTTCAGTTCAATTTCCTCGCTGAGCTGTCAAGGGAGCCATCAAAACCATGAATCGCACGTCCCAATCGCGCGCGAGAGGCAGCCAACGAGTATCTTAGCCAACAAGGTGTACGTCTAGTTTATCGTACCTGGAGAGTACTCACCCTTTGGTATCTACATTCGGCTGGAACTTCAGATGTACAAATCAGGAGACACAGTATGTTCCCGGTGGGCTTATACTTTATCTTTAGATCCAATAGAATGTAAATAAGAGTAAATTAGCGGAATTCCCATGTGCGCCTCTTACATAAGCTATGAATTCCCAAACATCTTTATGTAGTCTTGTATGCGATGATACCCAAGCTCTAGCAAATGATTTCCACCGCGGCGTGGAGAACGGAGTTGCAGTTAAGGTCGCCGTCCGGAAGAGTGAAGTCGCTGCCTCCGCAGTTGGAACCACTCCATGTCTTGATCGTGCAACCGCTGGTTCTTGGATCAGTACACTCGCACTCACGAAAAGCGAAGTTAGGTGAGCCATACCGCTTATCTACGACCTTGATGGAGCGCTTGTTGGAGACCGGGATGCAGCGACGGGCCCCGACACCGGTGACCTCGAAAACCTGCTCGCCGTTCTTGCAGAGGTCCTCGCTAAAGGAGGAGACCTTGGAATGGTCCTAGCGGGACTCAAGCTGAACGGGGTTGGCGAGAGACAGAGAAGCAAGGACGGCGGTCATGACGGTAGTGGTAGAGAAATGCATATTGAAAGTGTTGACGAGGGATAGAGGTGATTTATGGGCAGATTGTACGAGTAATGGTTGAGTCTTTGAATTGAGAATGTTGATGTTGATGCTGAATCAAGACAACCTTGGAGTGAAAAGCCGGCACCATTTCATACCTATCCAAGACCCTCTCAAATCGTGTAAATAGTGAAGCCTAGAGCTGCGGTCGCGAATCCCCTGGGCTGAGCATCCCATGTCATCATGATCAAATGAAGCGGGAAACCTTGACCTTCTCATCGTGCCGCCGGAAGTGTCAGTATTCAGGCGCAGTCAAAGGCCCGTATGAATAAACCGTCGATACTTGGCATGGATTTGCATGCAGATCGTTCAAAAGGGCTTTGGCTGACGTGAGAGTTGTCATTGTTTTAAGAGACTCTATACTTGTGGGCACAACATTAGCTTTGTAAAGACTGATCATCAGTTCAATCATCGGAACTCCCACAAAAGATTTAGGGGTTCCAAATGTTAAGAGCTCAAAACACGAGCACCCTGCACTTGGCCCCCAAATGGCGGGTGAGTGCCGCGTAGGAGCCGAACGCATCATGGGACGGAATCCTTCCAAGGCAGCAGAAACAGTATCGACAAGTAGAATGGCATTTGTGGTAGTGCATTGAAATAGACACGGGAGGGATTGGCGTTCCTTGCAGTAGTCTCTCAACTGAAAGATCTGCGATGGATGGCTGATGCTTGTCTCTGCTTATCTGCTGGTCTACCAGCAGGTCCTCATGTCAAAAGCAGTACTCCCAGAGTCCTTCTTGACGTCCAGTCACTTTGGTTAGGCCGCACCCAAGGTGTACTGCATCTAGCGATTTCGAGCTGATAGTGTTGTGGTGTTTTGCATCCATCCATCCAGTTGTTTCCCGCGCAGTTTCACTATTTCATAAGTACGCCTACGTACCTAACCTATATTCGTGGGTACCTATGGGCCTCTATGGGTCGGGTATTTTCAAGCCTACTTGCTGACAATTAGCCAGGGCTTGCTTTCTAAAGGGTTCTTCTGAGCTTATAACCACTATACAGTCTGTACGATGCTTGAATCCTAGCTAAAATTCCTTGAAACATATTAACCAAGCAACCCAAATTTGACCTTGTATTGGTCTAGTTGTAGGCGCAATGATGAGGGGCTACTTTGCGTCTCACATTGGCTGACTCGTTCGGTTTTCTTGGCAGAGGGCTTCTCGATCAGCTCCAGTAATTTCTCGGGATCATAGGAGAATGCCTTTCCGTCAAGTAACGCCGGATTGGCTCCCCTCTCGAGAAGCCACTTGACGTACTCCCAGTCTCGTTTAGAGCACGCATGTGTCAGAGCTGTCTCTTGTGTCCCTCTTTTCATGAGCTTGACGCTATTGATGTCCACGTCATCGAAATTCAGCATGTGTTCTGCTATAATATCACGTTCAGAGAACGGCAACAACTCATAAGATACTGTGTTTTCACTCTTATGTGGACTCTGCATTGCAGGAAGTGCGAGGAGAAACAACGGACTTAACTCGGTGATGTTAATGGTAAAGCTGCTACTGGCTCTCAGCATCTCGAATGTGGCAGGATCCCAACCTTCTATTGCGAGCTCGAAGGTTGAGGTGCTTTGACGGTGAAGCGGGATCTCCACTGAGAAATCTAGCCGCTCATCGAGTCCGTGCAGAGCTTGAAGATCTGGCCAGCAAGATCCGATGTTCGGGTCTGCACCACGCGAGAGAAGAAACCTCACCAAGGTCTTGTTCCAAACACACGAGGCATGGTAAAATGGCCAAACGGGCCAAGTATCATTGGTAGGCTCCCAAGCTTGGTTCGGATGCCAGCCAAAATCGATAAAGGTCTGCATCAAGGGTATCAAAGTGTCCTCCTTGGGATACACCTCGAAGATAGAGGCTCCCTTGAAGGTCTTCCTTCGTTCCGACCGAGGTTCTGTGCCTTCAAAGACGTAGCCATGCAGAGTTGTTTTGATGAGAAGTAAATAGCGGGCAACCACGGGCTGGTTGCCAAAAGCAGCAAGTTGAAGACCGAACTGACGAACAGCGTGGCTTGGCACCACCCTCCGGACGTATGCTTCGACATCTGTGAGGTATCCCATTCTGCAGGCGCAGTAGAAATCGAGTTCTTCCGGATCTTCAGGGCTCAACAAGCCATCTTTGACGGCGTATTCTGGTCGAGGAAGCCTCGGTGGCAACGGCGGCAAGTCTGCGAAACGAGCCTCGAGTTCCTGGATATCGCTAAGAAGAGATTGAGGTACTTCTTTTATACTGCGCTGCTTAGATCGTCGCTCTTCGTTTGTGGCTTGGATGTGGACGAAATGCCATTTTAGCCGCTTGTGCATCAAATGACGCATTTCTGGTCGTATTGTTTCCATATTGAGGCCGCACGAAATAATCTGTGCACTGGTCTTATCATGCACCCAAAGGAGAGCAGCCCATTCATGCTATAAATCGTGGCCGGTACAAGTCGGAACCCCGCTGGGTTGTGTTTACTATTGTGTTGCTCACTTAGAAACGCAAGGACAACCCTTAGGTCTTGTGGCTTGCGTCTGAACAAACATAACACAACGTCTCAGTTGCACAAACAATACTTCGTGTTGACTTGCCGTCTCTTCTTTCACTGCCCCTTTCTTTGTTACCCTGCCCTTACCACAACTCACTCTTCTGCTCAAAATTTGCCTCATCTCTGCATCTACAGCTCGAGTTTCTACCATTTCTTTCGAGAAGTACCACTGTCACGCTGTTAGATACTTTGAGAAGAAGATGAGAAAGCGCGGCATCTAGAATTCTACATCACTTGAATAGAACGGAGCTTTTCCTTGCCCAAGGTAACACAACTAGTGGCGTTTCGATGGTACTGAAGCTTGTACACCGCCATAGAAACAAAAACAAATCTTGGTATTTCTATCCACAAATTTCCAGGACGGGACTCAGACCTCCTGTGTAACATTTGTTCAACCTCAAGAATATCAGCATCTGCAGCAGGTTCATTCAGACATGTAATTCAATCTTGGGACTTCTATCAATGCTTTCTTGGGAACCATGGGAGCCACGCAAGGCAGATCGACGCCAGGGGTATTTTGATCTGCCTGCATGCATGAATACTGTCAAGTCGCTATACTACGTCAGCCTGTAGAATTTCGGACAGACGCGCCCTCATTCAAACACAGCTTCCACATCTGTGAAGCCCGAAACCTATTCATAAGGACTGTTGCCCCACTACGCTTCGAGTTTATGTTTCCATTCACTGCCAATTACACTCCTTTCGCCTCTGCAGCAGTTATGGTCTCAACTCCCAGAGTCGCTCTTCTTCTGGGCTTGTTTCTACTGACCAGTACCCAAGCGGATGCCTTGGCGATGCCTCTTCATATCCCCGAGGTTAGTGTCCAATTAACAGCGCCCGCAACCGTCACTGCGACTGTCACCATTTTCGCTGGCTGGTCGACGGTTTATCTTCATCAGAACTCGATGGTGTTCGAAACTCCGCCTCAACTCCCACCCAATAAAGCGGAAACAATAATACCTAAACCATGGGTCGTTCCCCCTCCTCGTCATTCCTTTGAGCCTTCTAGGGAGACACGGTCCACGCCTAGTCCTCATACGGTGGCCTCTTCGTCGGCACCTCCTGAGACCTCTCAACAATCCCATCAAACCACCCAACCACCCGTTCAGACTGCTGAACCATCTAAAAAAAGATTTAACCCCAATGACGTGCCCACAGTCGAGCTTTCATCGGTATCGTCAGCGTTGGCGCCTTACGAATGTACCGAGGACAACCACTGCGACAGCACGAAACAAAAATGTAACATCAACCAGAAAGCAGTCTGCCAACGCGCCGTCAAGGCTTGCCAATGCGAGAACCTCTCGACTCCGACCCCAAAGCCGACATCCCCAGGACTTCTGACCCCGATTTTTCTCAAGAACAAAAAGTCTACCGAAGCCAAAATGCCTAGCAGTATTGTACCGCCGTATCCCAAAGTGACGGATTGGATTAAGGAAAAGAAGATTGAGTTGGAGGCACAGCACTGCCACGACCCCAGCTCGTATCCGAAAGAGAGCGTGATCGACGGCAACGAACTCTGGGCTGACGCCCGCGACATTTGCGAGGCTTTGAAAGGGGAGGGCAAGCGAGTCTCCGTCGAGTATGGTGGCTATGGGGCAAATGGCAAAGGTAAAAATGGGTCGAAGCAGCATTTCGCAATTTACTGGAAGGAGAACTGCGAGTTCAAGTCCAAGGAGCGAATGAGCTACGGCATGAAGGTTTACGACCCGTTTGAGAATGGCGAGACGATCGATGGCGAGAGCTGGTGTACCATGTTACTCGTTGAGAACTGGAAGAATTGTGAGTTAACCTTGTTCTCTTTCAATCCGCATTTCGTTATTTCACAATCGTTAACCCCGAGACCGATTCCGAGGACTGTGTACTGAGTTAACACGCAACAGGTGCCAGGATCAACCAAGGCAAAGGTGGGTATAGAGACGTGGGCTGCCTAAGGTACTTCACAGGTCCAGGCGAAAAGTTCGACAAAGGCAGAGAGGTTTCCATCATACACGAATGACAGGTCGAGGCGCTTGGGCGGGATCATGGAGCGTAGGCTTGATATCGAATTACTTTTATGTGAAGCTATAATGCGGCTACTCAATCCATCTTCTCTTCGTATCTACATGCACAACTTCCATGGCCGGAAGGCCTAAACGTGGTATACCCAACTCCGTATATGCTGTGTAATCAGAACATTCTAGGACAGGTCGGGCAGCCATTCCTCGTTCGTACGAAAAACGACCCGCTTCTCATGTAGTATTTGCTGTTTTCCGCGGATTTCAAGACAGGTTGCGATACGCAACTTTAAGCACTCTTCTCGATATCCCTCGGCTCAGTTTGCTCCTCGTTCGACAGCACACCAGCTGACTTTTCCGCAGTGCCAGCACCAGCTGCAGCAGCGGCTTCTCTCTCCTTTCTTCTCGCCAGGCGCGCCTGCTGCTTAGCGCGTTTACTCTCGTTCTTCTCTTGGTCTTCCCGCATCTGTCTAATGACGGGGCTCTTTGCCCGGATTTTCTCGCCGTACCGCCAGAAGATGATGGGGATGGGGATGAGCGCAAGCTCGAGCAGTCCGCACAGCGTACCAGCCCATTGCGGCGTCAGGGCTCTGTACATGGACGGTCCCGCAAGGGGTAGCGTACCGCCGAACATGGACCGCATGACGGCGTTGCCTGCCAATGCCGAGGCGGCGTAGATCCCATAGGCTCCGGCGAGGTAGTTTGAGCCGTAAATGAAGGAGATTGTGTTACCCGCGCCGAAAGGGATGCCAAAGGCGATGGGCACCGCCCAGTGAATTTTGGCCGGGAGACATGTCCAGGAGAAGACCAGCTGACCGATCGGGGTGAGAACGGCACCGATGGTCATGACACGGGCTGTGGCCTCGGGCGGGACGCGGCCGGTGACGGGGTCCTTGGGGTGGGCGTTGATGATGCGCCGGAAGATGGGTTCGCAGACGATGGCTAGGAGGGTGCCGATGCCGATGCCGAGGAAAGCGAGACCAGAAACGCCGGGACCCCAGCCACGGTACTGGGAGAAGACGATGGGGTAGGCGACGAAGCAGAGGTAGAGAATGCCGTAGATGAGGGAGATCCTGGCCGTGGTTAGTTTCTCAACGGTGAAGTATGCGGAGCGTGGGCCATACCAAAGGTTGAAGAACCACAAGATGGGCTCAGTGAAACTGAGAACAAAGGGGCGGCTTAGGTTCAACTTGATGAGGTGAAATTTGGACACCTTCTCGTCGTAGCGGCACCACCAACGCGGGTCGTCCATCTCCTTACGCATGCGGGCAGCCTTGCGCTGGAGAATGGTCGGCGCATACGTCTCGCGGAGGGTGAACATGAGGGCGATGCCGACACCGGCGATGATGAGTACAATCCAGTTGGTCCACCTCCAGCCCATGTATTGGAAGACGAAGCCCCCGATGAGGGGGCCCGTCACGGGCCCATTGAGGGGGGCAATGCTGTAGAACGACATGGCAAGTGCTCGATATTCCTCGTCAGAGATATCGACGACAGTTCCTGGGCTGTTGGCGATCAAGGCGGCTCCAAACAAGGCGCTAGAACGACGGGTTAGGCCGGAGGCCGAAGTGGGATTGTTAAAAGGGGAAGGCTTACCCAAAGAAGCGGACGACAATCAGAGTGGTCAGTGACTTCGCCAGAGCGCATGGTATAATCAAGAGCGACGAGACGGTGAAGCAACCGAGGTAAACATACTGCCGGCCATACAGCTCACTCATCGGCGCCACGATTAAGCTACCAGCTGCAAGGCCAAGCAGGTAAGTCGTGACGCCCAGGGTCGCAATGACTTGGGTCGAGTGGTACTCCTCAACGAGGCCCGGGATAGAAGCAGTGTAGCTCGTGCTATACAACACAATGATCCAGGTAGAGAGTGACACGACAAAAATGGTCCAGCCGCGGTACCACAACGGCCAGTTCTTGGGGTTCTCGGGGTCGTCCGGCTCAAAAACAACTTCAAAATCCGGGGGCCGTGACGCGGTACTGCCGATGCTCGTGCCGGTGCGCATGTAGGTGATGGGCTCTCGGGCAACATGCTCGGCGTCCGTCTCGAGGTCGGGCGCAGAGCGTGCTCGAGGGGCTCGAGGGGATCGGTGTCGGTGGAGGAGTGGGACAAGGTCCGGCTCCGGTGGCTATGCCGAGACTCGACACCCTTCAACGGACGGAGTGGCGGCGAGTCTTGGCCAGAACCGGTTGAGGTTGCCGTCGCGGTCTCGACGGGCGCGTGGGACCCCTTTTCCGCATCGGGCACTGGGGCCATGATCATTCAGCGCGCCGGGACGAGACTGTCTGTACCGTGCCTCCCGTGAGTTGACGGGGTTGGGTTGGAGAAGAAATAGAAATTTCCCAGGGGATGCGGTTTGGGTGGATGGAACAGATAGAGTAAACCTGAAGTTGCGCGCCGAGCCTCGGGACAAGACTTTTTAAACCCGTCGTAATATCTTACAGCATCAGCCCAGGTTCCTATGGTTCGCCTTTCCCGTCTGACAGTGAAAGGCGCGGTTGGCAAGCGGTTAGGGATGAGTCAACGCAGACTTTCGCAAGTAAGAAACCCCAAACAGTTATTCAGACCGGCAGGGGAACAAGGTGAGAGCGAGCGGCAGAGATTTACAAACCAACAGTTTTTTCCTCCTGCGAGCGCGGCGGTCTTTTCGAAGGGGCGAGGGAAAGGGACCCGGAAGGGGGTGGTGGGCAACCCGCATCCGATCCACAGACGCGAAAGGGTGTTGGTGGGTGCGGTGTGTGGGTAAATTAAGGCACGCAATCGAGGCAGGATGGAGGAAAACCTGGGCGATCAACCTCACCCGGGGATAACGGCGGAGCTAGGGTCGCATCGCTTTGGGGCTAAGAAAGCCGCCTTTCTCGACCAAGAGGGCGGAAGGGGACCGACGTGTTTGCCAGACGTGATGACTTTCTTGACTCCATTGCGAGTTGATGAACCATCTTCTGAGCCTGAGACACACAGGATCTCTGGAATATGGGGACCGGAGTTGGAGATCCCCCCCCGGCGTCTTACCGCAACTCTATCTCTTCGCATGGGAGGCTGCGTACGTAAAACGGGGAGAGAACTGCCAGATTCCGTGGTTTCTTATCAGAGGGGCCAGTCTCCGTTCGGCGAGATGAACGAGAGAAGTGGATCTCAGCCGAGGTCCGCTTCGGGCCCACCATCCAATCCAATCCATGGGGATAAGCACTTGAAGCAGTGAGCCGGAGTAAGCGCCATCGCGTGTGCAGCCAGACGGTTGGCGCTGTTGCTAGAGGCCCAGAGCCGATGAAGTTAGTCACTCGTGGCCTTGGCAGTTCTCGCACTGGTCTTTGTCGGGTGGCATTCCAGAACGTTGTTGGGAATCGATGAATACCACTTTGAGAGTTTGCCGATTGCCGTGGCCTCCCACCGTGGCGGGACTTGGCCACGCCCATTCTCGAACGACCGTGTAGCAATTATTCCCGGCGCTCATCCCTTGGAGGGTGGCCACCATCCGAGCGACGGTGGGGCGGGTGCTGACCGCAAACCGCAATGCAGAAAACGGGTATCTCCCTCGCCTCGACGGCCGTAGGGGACGAAAGTACACAACTCGGCGCCTGATAGACATGCCACGTAATCCGTGCTATCCGTCGATGCCGGTCTGTTGCTCCCAGGGTGGCACGCATGATGCTGACTGCCTGTCCGGCATTCTGCATTTTCTGAATTGAACCCGACCTGAGCCGAAATAAAGAACCTCGACGGACAAGGAAGATGCGCCATGTCGGCACCGATGGTCCGAGCTTTGATCTTACATTCCTAATCCGGTTTTGGCTTGGTGGGCTGCAACGGGGAGAGTGGGGCGTCGGGTGTCCGAGCTCCGCTTTCGGCTCCGATCTAGGAAGCAAGAACCAAAATTATTCCTTCGTTGCCGTCTGGCATTGGCCTCTCAAAAGTACGCTCGTTCTGTAACTTTTGACAGAAGTCCTTTGGCGAGGAAGCCAAAAAGCCTGGGTGTACGTATTGAATATGAACTGCTGTACTTGATTCCTCCAAGTTCTCTGACGGCTGGCTTGGAACGATTATAGAGCGGCTGGACGCAAGTAATTCCTCTCAAGTCTTGCTGTCTATGTAGGTATAGTTCATGGTATCTGTGATCCGTTTGTTTCTCCTGCTAGCTCTGTGTCTTTGAAAGGGGAGATTCTCGTGAGTATTGTCGTCACTTGTAGTTGTGTCGTCGCTTGTAGTCGTTTAGAGTTTCTGACTGCAGGTCGTCAGTCATCTACAATTCTCCACATTGGCCAACAGTTTGGTTAGGGTGTTGTGAAACTAAAGATGCCGTGTTCCGACGCTTCGATCTACCATAAATTTTTGCTTACACGTCCCAAGTTTCGCTGTACATACAAGTCTTACGAGAGATTGTCAAAGCAACTGTGGAATAATCCTATGGCTGTGCCCAAGTTCGGGGGTTGCAGGACACTATAATGTGTGATGCTGGTCAGGGAGAGACGCGCCATTGAGTTTGTTTGCTAAATGAAATTGTCACTCATGTTGAGTGGTTTGACACTTTGTTTTTAAAATGAAAAGTTGGGCCTGAGTGACGTTCAACACTCCGCTTCACTCAATGTCTAAGTAGGTAATTCAGCCGTGGACTTTACACTTAATTTACTTAGTGTTCTTTCGAGAGGCATATGCTTCTAACTGGTCCCAGGCTTTTGGATTCCGCAACTTTTATTTTCTGGCCACTGATCTACTTTGTAGTCTTGCACCATTTTGTCGGCAATGTTTACACGTAAAAATTTAAGTTTTCGAAATTCTCCCGACTTCTCGATGTCGGACTATTCTTCTGTAATGGGGCAGATTCAACCCCGTCATTGCAAGGGGTCTACCATGTAAGCTGCAGTGCTGTTCCAAGAATGCATGAGCCATTCCGCCGTCCCAGAGGCATCGGCCACACTATGGCCGTCTGGCAGGATTCCAATTCGCAAAGTAGGTAACCCAGTCGACACAGGAACACCGGGCCGGCTCTAGTCGATCGCAGTTGGGTGGCTTGGCTCGGTTGATGAGATTTCTCGGCGCCCGAATGTTATGTACGTCGCGTCGGAATGTCCTTGACATGGCCTGCGTCGGTCTTAAGGCGGTAGTTCTGTTTTCCTGTGCTATGACATAACTATTGAAATATTCTCTTGTATTCGATCCTTAGTAGGAAGTCATTCAATGACTGATGTACTAGCACTGGAAACAGATGGAGCTCAACCGTCTCACCTATATTTTGCCCTCAGTAAAGAGACGATACACTAAGGAGTAGGCAGGCATAGAGGTCAGTGACGAAGCCTAGACCTAAGCACTAATAGAACTGCCTGTAAAGCAGGCCAAATCCCCCGAAGCGTCAACAGAGATCCACAGAGTCCGATGACCCTCTGCAGAGAGACAGTAATATCAGCAAAGTCCTCCGATGAATCAACAAGTGGCGCTAGCTCTGTCAAGCTGAATCGTCGACACGCAACAGATATGAGGCTAAACACCTGCATAAAAGATACGCGCCGTCCGAAATATTCGCGTTAAGAATGGTGCATGATCTGCACTTACATCGAATCGAGTCCTGACGGAAACGAGTGTGACTTTGCGCGTGTATACCACTTCCGAACCGATCAGGCCATGTTGACCTAGGCGAGGATTATCAATTATGCTAAGAAGATAAAGACACTTATTAGCAGTTTAGTATGAAGCGCTCAGTATCTCAGCAGGACAGATACGAATTACTAGGAAAGAGTTTACAAGAAATATACTACTGTCAAAAACCCAGTAAGGTTCACGTTGAATTGGAGGCATTAGTCAACTTGGAGGATTTCTCAGGCCTCCCTATTCAACCGATCGGAGACAAGCATGTTACCAGGATTTTCCCATGATTTCTTCAAGGTGGTAAAGAGAGATATTGAACATAAACACAAGCAATAGAATCAGTACAACTCATTGCTTCAACTGTTCCAGCCCCAGCCAGGAGCAAAAGAAACGCATGACAACGGTTTTGGAACACCCGTAACTCCCTCAACAACACAACTTCCACTACCATAGAATCCTGAATCACTTCACTAATTGAAGCTCAACTAAGTTGATCTTTTTCTAGCCTATTATCTGCCATTATGATCCAACCGATAGAGTACTGGCCGGCGAAGCTATATAATGCAGAACATGAGATAATGAGGCAGATTTATCATTACCGGAGCTTTTGCTTTGTGGCTTAGTTGGTCGTTCTGACCTACTCGTGACATCTGCCTCAAAATGAAGCAAAACGCCGAATACGACGTCAACCAGGCCATCGAGTCTATCAATACGGCAGCAGTCTCCGCCAGTCTGCCCTTACCATGGGATTCCAACAACTGCCCTCTATAACCGCATTAAGGGATCGCAACTATGAAAAACAGCCTTTTCCAGTCGTTGGAATCTGTCTCTAACTCAGGAAACCACCTTGCTTAATGGTGTCTTACCCAGCCCTAGGGCTTCTACTAGCCTATGCCCAACTCAAGGAATTTGCTGAGAGGGTTCTACGGCAATGAGGTGACCCTAGACCTCTTGGGAAGAGCTGGATCTAAGGATTTCCAGAAGAAACTCCTGGGTTAAGGTTTAAAGAAGCAGGTCTATTGACTCTTGACGCATTACCAGAGCCTCGACTGATATAATTAGACACTGCTTCACGTATCTCGGCATCCTAGTGATTAAGGCTATCCATCCGGCTAACAGATTGTGACGAACCCAGGGTGGTTGTGAAGTGAGGCGTTATAAAGATGGTTGAATTGGAAGGAGGCTGAGAATCAACCTATGGACTACTCATTGGGTTGAAATACTCATCTACAACGGCACGTGATCTAGGATGCTTAGCTACGGGTGGCCGAAGTCGTTTCACGAAGCTGACACAGACTTTACGATTCTTTTCAAAAGGGACGGTCTGAGCACTGCAAGTCGGCGCTGCAGTCACCTTGCAGTGGGCTTTTCTACAATAGGTGTTGGAAAGGGGGACTTCTCGAGGTTACACACACACACGTACACGAAAATGAATACTACTACGATTATCCCTGCAATTCAACAAATCCAGACTGCAGAAACTGGCTGTTGAGTAGGTAACAGGATTACAGATGATCAAGAAACTCAAGGTTGTAGTGTATAGTTGATTAGTCAAATTAGGTAAATTAAGCTAATAGGACCTCGACTATTACAATATTCTTGATGATCTCTGAGCGAGAATTATTTTAATGGTTGTGGAGAGCAATTCTTGTCATAGTACTTGAAAGGACACTCGCCTTTGGGGCCGGGGGGTGCTGATCCAACAACATCCGAGGCTGAACTGGTGAAAAGCAGGCAGACCTCGATTTTGTACGTCTGCCGATCTTCCAAACCGAAGACCCAAGCTGCTCGGGGCGTTAGCCAAAGGGTTTTGGATCTCTTGGGTGGATGAAACTTGGAAAGAGAAAAGGAGATAATGCGGTATGCGATGTAGGGTAAGGCTTACATTTGCATTCGTCAGTAGCCTCGCAAGACTGCTGCGCGTACTCGGCCCCCGAGCAGCCGACCTGCCCTCCTAAGATTTTTGGGTCTTCGATGGGTAATTCCTGCCCACAAACCCCACATGCTGGGACCGACGTCGCCTCTGTCGTAATGCTCGTCGTCGTAGAGCTGCCGGGCCTTGAAATGATGGGACCCGTCGTAGGTGCTGACGTGGGCCGGCCCGTTCCCGGCGCAGACGACGGTGCGTAGGAGCAAGCCTGGTCAAGGTCGCGTTTCCCACGGCGGGCCATCCTGGCTCTGACGCTCGATGTCTCCGCATCACAAAACTTTCCCAGGTCATACCCGTTCCAGGCTATGGGCGAGTATCCGGGCTGCTTGATACGTGGGAACGAAAGGGCTCCCATGATATCGCGCATATCGGTTGCGACTTTGCCAGGGCGTAGGTCCACGTTGAACTCTGGATGCGACATCCAGTAAGCTGCTATGCCGGCGACCTGGGGGGCTGCGAAAGAGGTGCCCGAGTCGGTTGTCAGGCCCGACAAGTCGAACACGTCGGCGCATTTGATGTTGTCGCCAACGGCCCAAGTGGTCAGTAGACCTCCACGCTGACTTGTTTGAGCCATTTCGTGTTGTTGATTAGCCGAGCCTACCACGATTATAGGCGGCTCCTTGGCTAGGATGGCCGGCAACTTATCCGGTTCTGTAATTCCTTTTGCCGCATAGTTGCCAGCCGCGGTAACGATCGGTACGTCTTGGCTAACGAGAGACTTGATCAAATTGCGGATCGAAGTCGTCAAGAACGAGTCGGGCGGACGAACGAGAATGGAGGTTGATACAACAGCCTTACCCTTCAGCCCTTTCTGCTTGATCTCATTAAGAGCGGCTTGAAAGCCGCTGATCAAGCCGAAGTTCGTAAATTCTATGCGTACTGCAACAAGATTGGCTCGCTTCGCTGCCCCGGTCGTCTTGCCTACGGCTTTCGAAGCCACACATGTCCCATGGTGAGTGGCATCCATCGTGAACTTTTTGTTCTTGGCCACGTTTAATTCCCGACGCGTAATCTCTGTGGCCAGTGCCTCAAATTCGTCGTGGTTCAAGACGAATGTGCCAGTATCGATTATGTAGATGGTTATACCTTCGCCTGCGAAATCGTCGTATCTGTAGTCAGGTAGGGTACCATCCATATTCGGCGGCGTCGAAAGTGTACGAAGATCGATTATGTCGTTCTTGTCTGACGGGGCCTGCGAGACCTCCGCCCTCTTTTGCTGGGTGGCCGTCGAGGGCTGAGTGGAGGCCGGGTCGGGAGACACGACGTCGTGTGCAAGAATCTGGTTGAGTTCAACGCCGGCAATGACGCGGTCGGCCTTGACCTGATCAAGCTGAGGCGGTGTTAAAGGTGCGCGCCAAACGATAGGGGTGTTGAATTCGTCGAATATGGATTCAATGGTCGCCTTCCCTACCAGCCCTGCGAGGGCGTTGTAGAAGCCGTCGGCGTCCATTTTCGTGGTACCCTCCTTGGCGAAGATAATGTAGTCTGCACCAGTACTGCTTGGGGTTGCCGAGGACGTGCTTGTACCCGAGCTTGTCTTTGATGCCTGCACGGTCGAGGCCAATGATCTGGACGGTCTTGGTTTTCGTGTCGTCTCTTGGTCCAGATTGTCCGACTGTTGGTTTTCCGGGTCTGGGTTGTTGCTACCAGAACCGGCTATGGCCGTCGCCCCAGCGGAGACCCAGGTTTTCGCGCCGTTGAACAAGAAGAAACCTCCCCCTGCTCCGCCCAACACGAGCACCCCAGCGGCTACCTCGATCGTCTCGCCATTACTTACGGTAACGATCTTAGGCGGAGCAGACGAGGACTGGGGCGGAGCGGACGGTGTCCTCGTCGACCATGATGAAGACAGTAACGCGGACGTCACTGGTCCAGAAATTGTCGCAGGGTTCGGTCTTATCAAAGGGGCCGTTCCGGAGGCTACTGAAACTCCAGAGGAGAGCGTGGAATTGGTCTTCCATCGGGAACCCAAAGAATCTGAACCGCCCTTTTGCTTAGGTTGTTGGGCATATCAAACTGAAACGAGTGTAAGAAAAAGAGTCACAAAGCGAATGGAATTTATATTGAGAGTAACGAAAGACATGATGACCTATGTACCAGATGTACTAAATAAACCGGACGACATGAAAATAAAAATCTAAGCTTCTGAGATCGTCTTTAAATGTCAAGTCGGGTACTGCAGCTTCAGGGCTTGCGTTGAAATTACTGGGCTGATCAACTCAAGCCAAACAAGACACAGCCACTTGCTTAAGTCAGCGTTCAATACTAATGCCCGTCCATATGTGTTTTTATATGCTATAAGGCTAAGCTCTGCATTGCTTATCTAGCTAATTATAACAGTATGGCTGGTTAGGGTGCTCTTTTCGTTCTCTTGCTGAAATATAACCTGCATAAAAATATAACATTAACTACCTAATCAGCAGAAGCTGAGATCCAGAGGATATTAAGCAATCAGCAACAGTGCTATCTAAGTGGGACTAACATCTCTCGCCAAACCTTATCCAGCAGCACATGTTCAGGTCGCGTCATGGGTAATACCTCATGAAACTTCATGCGATCTATTTCAGGACTCAGGGCCTACTTACCTCTCCCACGTTCCCCCCTGTTTCCACAACAGGTAGGGCGTAGGAAGTTCTACCACAGTGACAGTAGTTACTGGTGTTGAATTTGAGGCCTCGGCCACCTTGGGAGTCTTCAATGGGCCGCGGAAATCATGGAGCAAATGAACTTTTTGTCTGTGAAATGAGCCAATCAGAAGGAAAGGATCTCACCAGAACCTCTACAGCAGAAGGCCGGAAAGGATTTCCACCTAAAAAGGAGAGTTAATTGTAAGGGCAATAGTTGCGCCCACATACACATATAATAGACAGTAGACAATATACCAACGAATTAACCCCATACAGTTCAACACAAGGACATCACCACCACCTCAGTCGTACTCTAGATTTCCAACCAGCCCCAGCTCAACGAGAGGGAACGCGGACGCAAAAGCAAACATGAATCTCAAGAAAAGAGAAGAATAGGCAATACGCAAGTCAGCTCACTACAAGAGCCGCACTACATCACATAAGCAACACTATCGACCGACTTACCCCCGTGTTCCTAACAGCAGGACACAAGGCCTGGAAGTTCAGGTCTGTAGGTCCACTTATTCGACCACTTAAAAGTAGGGGTTTCCCCATATTTTCCACGGTGTGGAAAGGGGGTTTTGAATCAATACACATATGCAATAGAATCAATACGACCAATTACTTTAACAAAAGTGAGCATAGGCTGAACAGGGTGAGTCAAGGTGATCCAATCGCTGAGGTGAGCCTGAACAGCCCTGAACTTGTTCTGAGCAAACGCGACGTTGTGTTATATAAGCATCAGGGCTTTTTGGTGTTTGGATTGGGGTCATGAAACAATACATTCAACGGCGCGCGCCAACGACCATCGTGAAACTAACGCACCTATGGAATGTTGGGGAGGCCATAAGAGATCGCAAGGGATGAAGATGTACCCCTTAGTTAAATCCAAAGATCAAAAAATCTAAAACGCTTGAGAGACGCCGTACTGGAAGTTGGCCCCATTTCACTCCCCATTGTCCCTTTTCACCAGCAGAGATGGAAGTCTCGGTGTACTATCCTACGAGGCGCTTCCGCCGGCTTATC
Source organism: Colletotrichum coccodes (assembly GCA_020466075.1). Lineage (NCBI taxonomy): Eukaryota > Fungi > Ascomycota > Sordariomycetes > Glomerellales > Glomerellaceae > Colletotrichum > Colletotrichum coccodes. The sequence continues at coordinate 47,740 of JAIMZG010000779.1, forward strand.
GCCTCTACGAGTGCATTCGTATTCTTCCTTATATGGGCCCTCCGAATTCGTGTTGAGCAAGTCGGTCCCAGCCTGCGAGTACAAGTTACTCCCCGGATGCCGACTTTGGCAGCAGACGACGTCTTCGACTACCCGCCCCTTGATTCCGAAGCAGTGAAGTCCGTCTGCAAAGCCGCGAGCTGGGATGCAAATACGAAGACTCAGGTGGTTTTCACATGCGACCATTCCGTTGGCGGGATTGGGAACATCCGGAACTCAATTCTAAACTGCGTTCGATACGTGATACTGGCAGGAGGGTCCCTAGTATTGCCCAGAATCGTTGTCCGTAACGATTCAGACATAACAGTCATACGAACTGGTAAGAACACTTTTTGGTTAAAGCTTGGTCAATCAAAACTCACATGCGCAGGTGAAAGGAAGGAAATGGACTACATGTTCAACAGGGACCATTTTGTCGAGTCACTCCGTCTCTCATGCCCACAACTACGATTGTATAACGACACAGACGAAGTCCTGGAAGCCCTCGGACCGTCGAGAACGTGGTCTTTAGGCCTATTCCCCGAGTCTCTGGTGGATGAAGAGACCATACCAAGCTCGGGCATTGAACATCCTGAGAGGTGGAGGGGCCAGCTGTACGACTGGCTTGGGAAAATCGACACAGATATAGCGCCAACGGGAAAACCCAGCGAGGGCCCATTCATCGTTGATCTCGGGCGCTCATACCTGACATTTCCGATCTACAGCGATGGTGAGGATTTTGCGACGTCCTTTGGGGACATTCTCAAGTTCAGGACCGATACGCGAGAGCTCGCAACAAAGACTTTGCGTCGGATGGTGAAGCAATTCAACTTTGAGCTCCCCTCGTCGCCGGGGCCCATCCTTGAACACGCCTACTTCGGAGCACACCTTCGGGCCGAGAAGGACTCACAAGACAACTGGAACCCAGCCGATCCGATGTGGGAGTGGTCCGACTACGGCAAGCAGACCGCAGCTTACCTCGAGCAAGCCGCCAACGCGAACCTCTCCCTTGTCTATGTGGCGTCCGGCGACGCCACACAAGTCGAGGCTTTTAAAATGGAGGCCACACCCAGGGGCATCACCGTCATTACAAAGCAGGACATACTTGAGGACGACTATCAGCTGGAGAAATTGTCTTGGGACCAGCAGGCTTTGGTGGACTTTTTGATTATGATGAGGGCTTCGCAATTTGGTGGTGTGGCTCATTCGAGTTTTGCCTGGAACGTGGCGCTGAAGAGGCATTTGTTTGTCAAGGATTCCAAGAAGCCTCATCTGGATGGACCGCAGATGTTAAGTGATGAGTTGAGTCAGATATATGGCGAGCCGAGAAAATACCCAGAGTATGCCTCATGTTTGTGGCCATAGAGCTAGAGAAGTTCCTTTCGAAATACATTAGGACTGGCTCTCGCATAGTCTACTTGCCTAAGTCCTCCAATTCACAGATGTCAATGTTGGCGTATCCAGACCACATCTGCCCAGTGACCGTGCCGAGGATTGTGATAGCGGAAGCCAGCTGCGAAGCATTTATCCCCGTCTGAGTGACTGACTCAGAGGAGGATCCGGAATATCAGTTGAGATGAACAAGACTAATAGGGCCAAGAAGCCAAGCGGAAACCACCTGCTCCATTAGGAGCTTCACTATGTACAATTATGTTTGATGAGTGAGCGAAAAGTATGGACCTCTGGATAATCTGGAGAGGTTACTACGGTTCTAGAAAACACGCCAGCACTACACACAGTATTGAGCCGTTTTTTATGAATCAAACCAAGTGATCGAAGTAATGAAATGCGTATCCAACTGAAAAAACACGAGCTTGCATCGACTCTTTTCTTGATACCTACGGGTTCGGCTTCCCAACATCTTGGGCCAATTTTCGCTGGCCATGTCGAGTGCACCCGAAAGCAGGCACCGATTGTTTCTGGCTTCAGAATGACTGACTTCACTTGCGAACCCAGAATAAGACAAACAAACGAGCCTAACCTTCGACAAGTTCTTGGGCTGTCTGCCTAATATTTAAAATTGGTAAACAGTACTTGTTTCTTAGGAAGTGCCGAGGTGGCAGTCTTCCCTCTCGGTTGTTTCGGCAAACCCTATTTCACTTTCTCCCCAATCTCTTTTCCTCTTGTCATTCCTTCTACTTCGATTTACTGTTGTTCACCCCCAAAGTATCGCTTCTCCAAGCCACGTCCAACAAGAGGTGAAACCTATCCGGATCAACGCCAAGTAGAAGCGCATCAAGGTACAACCTACACTGGCAGCCCCAACTTGAACATCCTCGATCTGGTCGGCACCAACGGCATTAGCTTGAGATTCTTCAAGCCAGTCTGCCACTACTCCTACGATACTGAGCATAACCTGATCGGTCTTGCGACGTTGGCTGCGGGCGGTGAAGTGAGAGATTTCGGCCCCTTGGTAAGTTAATACATAATTGGCTCTTGATTTGGTGATTCAAGTATTGGCGGTTAATTCATGCGCGCAACTCTCTTGTAACTTCTGCGGGTGAGCTGCAATGTGAGGCTTGGACCTAATTCATGTGGGCGACAAGGAGTCAACAACGCTTGAACCATTCGATGTATGTGTTGCGATCTGCTCTCAACATTGGTATGCTTGGTTGACAATGATCCCTCAAGATACTAGGTCCAACTGATAGAATTTGAGGTCAGATAGAGCATGTCCTCGATATCTCTTTTCTTCAACAATAACGTAGTGGTAGCTTAAGCTGTGGAAGTGTTTTATTTCACCCCCCTGTGCTCACATTTCATTCCTTCACGTCCGACGTGATTCTACTCATCATTATCTTTGTTTGCTTGCCTGTCTCAGTCTGGTCTTCCAGTCTCCCCCCCGACTTCCCCGCCCAGTTTCTTTTCGACTTTTTGAAGTGAATACAACGGTAACGCACTATTCCACTAACCTATTTCGTTCCTGCCTCTTCCGTCGCAACTTCCTGACGAGCCAGCATCCAGACTTGCCTTCTTCAAACTCGCCTGCAAAGATATAAAATCTTCCCCGTCCTCCGTCTGGCCCCGTCTGCGCCTTTACCACACCGCCGCCGTCTCATCACTACCATAAGAACAACACTGCAAAGATGGCCTCATCCGAACTCCCAGGCATCACAAGATGCTTGGAACAGCTGAAGCTGCAGCCCACTGTCAAAAGAGGAACCCCTTCATCCCTTATGAGGTAGTTCTTCTTCCCGTGGACGCCCTTATCGAGTTGGCGGAAGACCCTAACGACAAGCAACACTGGTGGATAAAGTACGATCACAGCGTCGACTCCAAGCTGATTCTCTTCCAGGATAGTTTTGGCACAAAGCACGGACACCTCATGAAGAAACGCTTCAAGAAAGTCCGCCTGCCCTCACAAATCAACAGTCAGAGTCGTGCAATCGTGTACCGGCGATTCCCTCGCGTCTCCTTGCACATCGTCAGCAACAAGACGTGGAAAATTCATTCTATTAAGGTTGGATTCGTCCTGAAGCGGACTCCGTCATTCCATACTTCGATTCCTACCACAACAGTTCCTCGATGCGGAGCGCTCCTTCAATGAAGCTGCCACCATGCCCACGCCTTCGGGCTTCGACTTTCTCCAGCGAGTGCAAAAGATCTGGCTCCACTGCCTTGGTTGTCTCTCGCACCTCAACCAATCCGGCTTGTAAGCGCTGTACCGCCTGCCTAATCTCAAAGTCGTTTTGGTCGACACCGCTGATACCTTGACCAGCGACCCCTAGATTATGCATCCAGGAAGACTCCCCATCAACAGAGACCTCTTCCCTTTCCTCGAAGTCTGGTACAGTCATTCAGCGGTCTTCAAAAAATATGGGTCCGCTTCTTGAAGCGCCGCATTCACTCTATGCTGCCGTGGACGGTGTTCAGAAGAACCAGAGGACGGCATCCGCATGAGATACATGCATCTGAACTGCACTTGCTGCAACCACGAAGCTGCCAAGTACAGTATCATTTACTCTGGTTAGTTAAAGGCTAGGAATGGATAACATACCAAGTATAAGGAGGGAACCTTTGGGCTTTGCGATGGAAGGATCTGGCTTTGGGTACTGAGAAGGGAATATCTCCATACACACGTCGACTGTGCGATACGAACCTGCCACTTGCATCACGGCTCTTTGAGATGTTGAATGAGGTTCAGTTTGTTATGCTCACCCTTAGACCGTTCGCTCAATGCGAGGCTTTGTCCTGGCCCCAACAAAGTCTGTGCTTCATCAGGTTGTGTGGCATCGACGCAATCTTCGGCCTTGCTAGGCCATGTGAAGAATTTCAAAGCCCTCGTTGCTCACCAGATTCCATACTTTACATCTTTGCAGTCCTCAGAGTCTGCCCCGGTCCGGGCATTCATCTTGAGGGTGAATGCTCCGGTGAGCAAATAGGACATCACGACGAAGCGGGCACTCACTATTCCTCCTCTCCCACTCCAGGGTTGTCTACTCATCCCATTTCCTCTTCAAGCATCGTCTCTGCTTCAATAACCAGCCCAAAGTGAGAAATACCAAAAGTCATCGCGAGATTATCTGCATTCTAGCCACAGACTCTCAGTCCAGGGATAGTCTCAGGTAACCTCGTCCCCTTTTCTTCTATCTCAAACTTACTCCTCTGCGCGTCCATCTACCAGTGCCCTTGGAGCTAAATCTTCGGTGTTTAACCGTGTCATCAGATCTTCATCAGAATAAAGCAAACCAACTCGAGCCTTACCACCCACAAGAATATACGATGGCCTCGACTCATCCGACAACCACAGTAGCCCCCGTGAGGAATCGCCAGTCAAGACCGGCCCCGCCTCCCTTTCGTTTGAGATATTCCTCAATATCGTCGACATCCTCATCGCAGAGGCCGAGGTCGACGACCGCTCAGTTCTCTGGAAAATCGACTATCACCACGACGCTCCCACGAAGCTCACCGTCCGAACGAGAGGCTACCTCATCGGCAGCCCGTCGCTCGAGATGACGCTGTGCGAGCGATTCCAGAGCATCCGAATCGTCTCTCAGATCAACCGCAAGACTCGGAGTATGATCCAGAGCAAGTTCCGCCGTATTCCCCTGAAGGAGGGGAAGGTCTGGGATGGCCCCATCGCCCCCGTCGACGCCTGGGTCCACCCGGAGGTCGACTTCTTCACTCCCGCATTCCGAGACGCCGAGGGCTTCCGAGCGGCTTTTGAGATCCGCTGCGCGCACGCGATCCAGCTGCCCATGGCCGAGGGCGACGCTCTCCTCCGATGCGTCCAGCACCTCCTCTTCCCCACCCTGCGCTACTGGCAGACGAACAACCTGATCGGCGTCGGCGCCCTCTCGACGCTGACGAACTTGAAGTCTGTCGGCATCATCGCGGGATACGCCGTGCCGATGTACGAAGACGAGGACCTCGAGGCAATTCACCCCGGCTGGATGCCCATCGAGCCGCACCTGTACCCGGAGCTGTGGGAGTGGGGACGGAAGCACGGTCGTGCGTTCAGGAAGATGTGGGCTCCTTTCGAGAAGCGCGGCGTCGAGCTCTACGCGTTCGGGGATGATATAAAGCCGCGAGTGATGGATATGGTCATGAAGAAAGCAGGTTTCCGCGTCAAACACAAGTTTTCCACATGCAAGTGCTGTACCCGAGCCCGCTCTTAGAGCTTTTGGGGTCAATATGCGGAGGACGTCAAGGATCGCGGAGACGGGACTAGTTATGGAATCGTGATGACTACAGTGGCCTTACATTCAGCTAAGGCCCTACTGGATCGATGTAGCTAAAATCCAGTGAATAGATGGAGAATTTCCAAGTCTGTGTAGCGATGCCGCCATGAATTCCTGTTGACTTTCAGGCGCAAGGGCGGCGCGGTTCTCCGACACTTGCAGCTTACTCAGCTCAGTCTGGCCAGGTTATTCGCCACGGACAACACTACGAGTGTCGCAGCTCCCTTCCGGCCTCCCAACCTCAGGGACATCACCGGCACGCCTTTGGAACCGTGCGGCAGTAGTTCTAGGAAAGGGGTTTAGCCTGTTTGGCAAGTTCTCCATGGGAAAAGGATCTGTTGTGGGGGTCGTCAAGACCACCGACAGCATCCGCATGAATATTTGCGCCTCGCCCGCTCCATCTCAAGTAGGATTAGGATCGGGATGGTGGTTGGTTCGAGGACTTTTACTGACGTATCGCCCAGCGGCCAATCCAGATGAGATACGGATGTATAGTAGGCACAGATTTATACCAAGTGCGGGCTGTTCCAGGTCTCGAGATGTGAATTTCAAAGAAACGCCTTCCAACAAGAATCGCAGACGTGCTACTTCCGGCAGAGTAAGAGCGTTGGCGTAGCGTTTGGACCCTGCAGTCAGTACATTCCGTCCCTAGGCGCAAGTAGGCCTGCGGAAAATTCGAGATACTGAGGCCAACAGGCATATTTAACAGGTGCTTCTCCCAGAAGCGAATGCTTTACATGCGGAAGAAAGCCCAGGTGGTGCTATAAGAATGTACAAGCCAGGAGTAGATCAATCGAAATCCTTTGCGGAACTCAGACGCCCGGGAACTGAGATCGCCGGCCCGTTCTCGTGATTTGCCATTTCGGAGTTTTCCGAGCCATTTTCAATGAATGCGTGGTGATATCGGTACCGTCGTGCCCCGCTGATGTGCTGTGCTGTGCTGTGTGATCTGTGAGTGTCGTCGTCGTTGTTGTCGTCGCTTGTCCAAGCCGGCAGGAAAGGTGGGGCCGGGTCACCGTAGCCGGGACACAGACGCCACCACGACACCCGGACCCGAGCTCCGTCTCAACACGGCAAAGTTCCTGTCTACAAAGTTAGCAGGTCAACAGGTCGCCAAGGTTTGTGCCACAGCCCTTCCGTGGACTATCTGAAGTTTCGGATACGCGAGCTTAACTCGGAACGTTTCGTCCCTCTCAATCTAGTGGGGTCATCATCCCTGGCTCAACTCTCTCTGTCCGTGAACCCTCGTCTCGTCCCTTCAAATCATGCAAACGTTTCGGAACCTTCACATGCCCCTCTCGTTCGAACACAAAGTCCCCCAGCCAATCTCTTGGAACACCTCGTCGATCCAACCATGACGATTGTGTCGCACGGAAGTGATGATATAATATATTAATATAAAACCTCGAAACACACCATCTAAATATTCCCGACGCCTGGCCTCCCGTAGAAGGCTTGTGTATATGTTGTGGTGTATGTCTGATGATGAGCGATGTGTGTCCGTCGACAAGTGTCGTTCTACCCACCCCATCTCGTCACCTAGGAACACACTAAAACGAGCGATGCTCCCTCTCAAGAACTCCAAGTCTTCCCCCTCTCATCCACCAGCAGCGCAATGAGACGCAAACCCCGTGATCTGTACGTGGGGTTCATCAAGCGAGGGAATGATGAACAATGACAATAAAAACAGGCGATGCGCCCCTTTCGGATCCTGGAAACCAATCTGGTGTTGTGCCGTTGGCCGTGAAATCAAAGTGGAAAAAACAATCTCGAACCCCAGAAAACTCAGTAAGACCAAAACGGGAAGGGAAAATGGTAGAAGAACAAAAGACTGATGCAGCCCCAGCGCTGTAGTATGCCCTCTTGATCCAGCTCATTATTTCCCACATCCAATTCCATGGACTAAACTAACACATGCCGACACAGTCTCATACGATGCCGTTCATGTCCCACTCGCCCTTCTGCGCCCGCGCGAGCACCTCGCGGCCCTTCTCCGTCAGCTCGGGCTTGCCACCCAGGTCCGTCACCTGCTCGAAGAAGACGGGCTTGAAGACCTCGCCGGTGCGCTCACGCTCGCGCGCCAACTCGCGCTGCCGCTCCTCTAGCTCGACCTTGACCTGCGTCGCCTTGGAGAACTGCTTCGCGTAGATGGCCTCGGTGACCCCGCCCCACATCGTCAGGGACTCGTTCTCGAGCTGCTTTTCTTTCGGGGGCAGGACCTTGGGTGCGACGTTGAGGGGAGCGAGGTCGATGATGGTGTACCGCGCCTCGGGGGGGTGCGAGTTCTGTCTGTGGTCAGTTTTTCGCTGGGAAAGCGGGGTGAAAAGCAACGTACCAGTGGCTTGGGACCGAGGGTGAACTCAATCTTCTCGCGCCACGGGCCGCTGAGGCGGGCGACGATGTCGGCCTCGGGCACGTCCTTGATGTTCACCTTGTCGTCGTTCTCGGGATCGTACTTGAAGATGATGCCCTCGACGCGGTTCGTAGAGCGGCCGAGCCAGCCAGCCTCGACGTAGTGCAAGATGGTCTTGAGCTTAGTCTGCGGGCACGTAATGTACGCCATCTCGCTGACGCTCACGCTCAAGCTACCCCTGAGAATACCACCGAGATGCGCCGCAGGGTGCGTCAGGCGATACGTCTCGCCGCCGCGCTTCTCGAGCGTGACGAAGATGCCGAGGTTGTGCTCGCCAGGCAGGACGCGGACGCTGGTGCCGGTGAACTTCGCCGTGATCTGGTCGTAGCCGCGAGCGGAGAGGCCCTTTTCAGGACAGCTGATGTGGAAGGCGCTCACGGGCGGGTGGTGGGAGGTCTGCTCGGTCAGGTAGGAGATACGGAGGGGTTTGCTCTCCGGGGTCGAGGTACCGTGCTGCGGAACGGACAACGACACGGCCGAAGCGTTCTTGTCCGCCTTAGCGGACTTGAAGCTGGACGAGCTGCTAGCCGTGCCGCTTCCGGTGCTCTTGAGAGATGTGGTGTTGATCCTCGGGGCATTGTCCTCGGTTTCCCAGTTACACTTTTACATCCCCGAGCGTCAGCATCACGAGCCTTAGAGACCAGGCATTGCCGAGGCAAAGGAGGAAGAGACTCACCCTAAAGAACTCTCCCAGGCACGAGTTGTAGGGTTTGCAAGGCTTGCCCTTGACGTACTTCAGGTCCTTTGTGAACCAGAAGCGGCAGACCTCGAGCATGCGGTCGAGGGGCTCGTCCGAGGTGCCGATGGCGGCGAAGGCGTTGGGCGCATCGAGATAGTTCCAGTATTCGAGGTTCGGCGTCGGCTCGAGGAGCTGGGATGGAAGAGAGAAGCGCACGGCAGCAAGGTCGGCGACGCCAATGAACCTGGATGGAAGACGCGGTCGGTTAGCCAGGCCTTCACCACCTATTGAGAGAGTGCTTGTCTGTCTCCTCGCTGGCGGCACCGGGCTTTGGTGACGGTCGCGATTCGTCCCCTCAGGGATCGTCGCTCGTCAGCCATCACACCCCGCCCACGAGGCAATGGGTTTCACCTCACGTCCACGTTGTCGCCGTCCTCGTCCAGCTCCTTCAAGCGTGCGGCGCATGCAAGCCAGACCGCCAAACGGATCCAACAGGGGGGAGGGTGGGCAAACTCACTTCTTCAGGATACCAATAAAGGTCTTGAGCTTGGAGCCGTCGCTCTGAGGCTCCTCAGGCGTATCGTGCGCAGCTGCGGCAGCCATGGTTGAAATGTTCTGTGGCAAGTAGGATTCGGTCGTTCGGTCGGTCGATCGGGCTTGGTGGTAGACGATGACGACGACGCACTTTCTCGTTTACTCACTCCAAGAAATGCCCAGGCACAAAAAGGCGGCTTGCTGCGATAAGGTGGGGTGCCGAGAACGGGCTGGCGGGGTTGAGATGCCGTGTTGGGGCGGAAAAGAGAACTACAGCCCGCGTTGAGGTGACGTAGAGCAGCGTTGCGGCAGCTCTGCTCGTCGACAGGAGGAGATTGCAATAGCGATCAGAGTCAAGAGAGCAGAATAGGCCAGCTTGTCTTGACTCCGGGGCAAAGATGCCGTGCGAAGGGCGGGTTATGAGTGCGAGTGCTTGTGTGCGTTGAGCGTGTGTCCGTTTCGTTTCAGTCGTCCGACTCGTGCGCGCAGCAGGGGGGGGGAGGGCGAACAGACAGACGAGACTCTGTCTCGCTCCTCGCAGGTTGAAGATGTCTAATCGGAGATGCAGATTGCGAGCAACGGCGGAGACTCAACGGAAATACTGTCGTGTTTGCTCCAAG
>JAIMZG010000780.1:0-57158 GCA_020466075.1 Colletotrichum coccodes
CCAACGCGGCCACGGCCCAATGAACATCGCAATGAGCCGTCTGATCCTTCCGAAGGGGGCTTTCCTCGAACTAGAGCAAGTAGTGCAAGCAAGACGAGCAGGGCAAGCATGGCAGGCAAGGTACCGAATCCCTCCAAGGGGTCTCCTTGCTGCAATGCGGTCCGTTTCCCAGTGATGAGCTTATTCTCTTGGCGTTCTCCGATCCTTTTGCTCGAGGCCTTGTACTTAACGTCCTCCATCGCCCAAGTGTCTCATCGTGAAGCTCCATCCTGTACCGTCTCAACGTCCTCGTCGCCATCGTCGAAGCCTGCATTCATCTCTCTGCATGTTCGGGGCTGCCATCCGCCATAACCGTTATCCAACGACAATACAACGTCACCGCCGTCATGCACTCTAGCGTCTCCCTCCTCCCATGGGCCGCTACCCTCTTGGCGTCTACCAACTCTGGTATGTCTTTCTATTCTCCGACGCCCCCAATATTCTCCAACGGTCACTAACCCACGCAAAGTCTACGCCGCCCCCATGCAGCAGGCCCCGGCTCTGCATCCAAGAGCCGACTTCAACATTCTCGTAGGCGGCAACGTCTCGCTTCGTATCATGCCCCTCGGCGCCTCAATCACCTACGGACTAAAATCAACAGACGGAAACGGCTACCGGGAGGCTCTGCGTAATCTGCTCGTCGCCGACGGGAACCCGGTCGACATGGTCGGCTCCCATCCCAACGGCACCATGGAGGACAACGAGAACGAGGGTTGGTCGGGTTTCCGCATCGAGGAGGTCTTGGAGAAGGCCAAGGCATCTGTGCCCACGACGCTGCCGAACCTTGTCCTCATCAATGCCGGCACGAACGATTGCACCCAGAACTACGACCCCGACAACGCCAACGTCCGGATGCTTGACATGCTCGAGTACATCTGGAACACCTCGAAGAGGGCGTCGATTGTCCTGTCCACTCTCCTCCCTAATGGGAACGACAACACCGAAGCCTGCGTCCTCCGGGTCAACGAGCAGTACAAGACACTCATCGAGGAGCAACAAGCTCTGTCCAAGAAGATCGTGCTCGCCGACATGCATTCCGACAAGGGCCCTTCAAAGAGCGACCTCGTCGACGGCATTCACCCCAGCGATGCGGGCTACGTCAAGATGGCCAACGTCTGGTTCGCGAGTATCAAGGACGCTGCGTCGCGCGGCTGGCTCGAGTCTCCCCAAGCGCTCCCCGAGAGCAAGAGGTCGGATTGACTAAAAAAGGTTGCGCCTCTGCTTTACATCGTTTCCCGCATCGCCGGCTATCCAGCCCCATAACCCGCAGACTCGGGCGCAGCGCGGAGAACGGCATGATACGCCGCAAAACATTACTCATTATAATATCTGTTGCATCGTCTTGGGGATGCAGTAACGGAGTTGGGTAGGCCACGTGAGGCTTCGGTATTTCTAGTTTCAATGTTCATACGCATCAGATACACGTTGTTCAGCTTCTATACCATAATTGTTCTGATCGGCGGATAGAGTTTACCCGGCACCTACTGGTAGTCTTGGCTTCTTTTACCGAGGCCTAATGTTCCACGTCTTCCCGGGGACGCGGACGGATGCAACATCAGATGAATGTGGCCCGCCGATCAGCTGATTCCCGGAGCCCTCGGTAAGCGTCATTTCCAGCTGCCTCCACTTTCTCATACGAGACAGGAGGACGACGCAAGGCTCAATTCCCACGTCACCTCACATCCGCCATCTTCCTGCGTATCAGAGATGGCTCGAGCCGTGTTTACCGCCGTGTTCCTCGCAATTTTCTATCTTGCAAAGGTCGCCATCAACGACCTTGCCGTCGCCGATGGCCTCAGTGACACCGTCCAGGCGCAGCTCCGTGGGGAGCCTATCCGCTTCACCACCTTGAAGCCCCTGGATAGTCTGCTGACCATGCTCGTGCGCTTTTTCCAGTCCATCCTCGCCGGCAAAGACACCAGCCTCACCCTGTTTTCCATCTTCATGACTGGCCAGCTGTTGGCCGTCTACATCATCGTCCAGGTGGAAGGCCTGAGGGCGGGCAATCGGAGGAGGCTGGTCTCGTGGTGAGTTTATATCTCGATATTTCTTGGTAAGAAATGGAGCTGATCTTTCCACAGCACGACACTTTGGGGGCTCGGAGCGCAACTCGTCACCTTCGGCGCCACACTGCCCTTGTATTTCCTCCTTTATATTCACACCTCTGCCACCCCCGCTGCCCGTGGTCGAGATGCCTTCGCGGACGCAATCTCCGTCGACCCGGTCCAAGCCCGAGCTGTCCTCGGATCCTTGACCCTCGGTGTTATTCTTCCAACGTTCCTGGTGGCGCTGCCGTCCCCCAGTATCATTAGCCCGCAATCACAGGAGGTCTTTCTCGCCATCTGGCAGGCCTTCCCCCTGTGGTTTGGGATCGCGCAGTTTATTCTCGCTCAGACCATTGGTGCTCTGGGCGTCGCACCCAAGATACCAACCGCTAGAAGCAAGGCGAAGGACCTGCGTAGGATCTACATTTTCACCCTCCCTGTCGCTGCCCTGACTTTCTACGGCGTCTTGGGTTACGTCTGTTGGGCCTCTAACTGGGCTTCGGAGCCCGCGATCGAGGCTCTGAGCGACATGTTCTTGCCCACGTCGCCGTGGTCTCAGGCCAGGATGGCGTCGGTCGAGAGGGGTACGTTGGCGCTGCTACAGTGGGACATGTACTGTGCTTCCTTGGCTACATGGAGCTGGATTGTGTACATGGTCTATGAGAGGAACGGCGTAGGAGGGGCTGTGATAGGCTTAGGAAAGTTGGTGATGTGGAGTGCCGTTGTCGGACCTGGTGGTGCGGCGTTGGCTGTCATCTGGGGCCGAGATGTCAGAGCTTTGAGGGATTCCGGTGGGAAGAGGAAGACCGGATGAGGGACGACCGTTTCCGAACTTTGCGGCACGGAGGCTTTGTCTAGTGAATTGCCGTGTGTTTTCTGGTTGCACTGATTCGAGGTTGTGGGACTGATCCAGCTGCTGGCCAGCATAGTCACATTTGGCTTCGAGCCGCCATCGCGAGCTTGTGCTGTCTGGCATGGACAGCCTTGAACGGCTTGGGGCGTAACTTTTTCCGTATGAAATTGTGGGTGCAAACCTGAAGTCGAATAAAATCATTTCTTGCTGAAAGTCACTGGCCTGATGGAGCTTGGATCTACAAGCAAGCGAGTCCCTCGAAACCTCATACCTTGCCTTGCGGGTATCGTGATGTTTTAAGCAAGAGATACGCGGCGCGCCTATGACTACATTGACTTCTCTTTGGCTCTCGTGAGGTAGCTTGCAAGATTAAACGGTCTGATCAATACAGAATACACCCCAATCTACCCCGGGTGACTTGCGCCCTGCGCTTCGAGTTTTCACCCGGGTAATTCGGCAATTGGACCAATTGGTCTCGTCCTCCTTGCTCCCAAATCATGCTGCTCATTGCCATACCTTGAGACCGGAGTACTATCCAGCTCTGTCCTGGTCGACCATGGCCGCGCTGCGGTTGGCTCCGGTTTCGCACTTGACTTCCGTGAGTCTGTCATCCAGCCTGCCTGGCCGGAATCCGTTCCATTCATTTCTTCGAATTCCCGCTCCGCAAGTGTCCTCTCTCGCCACCTGCGTCGGGCAAAGTACAGGTATATCAGGACTGCGGCCAGGAACACGCTTCCGCACGCAGCTCCGACGCCGATACCAATCTTGGAGCCCGTGGTGAAGCCCCCGTTTCCGCGTCCTGGTCCCGCCTCGGTCTCGGTTGGTTGTAGTATTGAGGTCTGTCCGGTCGTCATCACGGCGGTTGTCTGGGCATTCGTCGGTAGAGAGGTAGGCGTGGGTATCGTGTTCGGCTGCGTTGGGATTGGGACGTAGCCAGGCTGCCAGATGACGCTGCCTCCCAGCGACGTCGGCAGCTGCACGACGTTGGCGAGTATTGAAGCATCGGCGAAGGCGACGGTTCGGGCTGTTTCTTCTGGGCACCAGCACGCGTCTGCTGATGTGAGTGTTGTAGGTCGTGCCGATTGCTTGCAGGCGACCCATTCCTCCGATGTGCCGTTGCAGTAAACCAGCCCTGTCCATGGTTGATCTAAGCTCCGAGACCTTCGTCAGCTAATCTCATTCACGAAGCACCCGTCGTCATCGCATCAACCTACCGCTCAACCCCCCTTTGTCGGGGCAGCTCGGATGGCGATAATCCGGATCGCTGCAGCCCGCGAGATATGTGACTCCGAACCGGCCGTTGTAGCAAGCGTGGCTGGATAAGCACATGTCGCCGCCCTGACAACAGGTTTTGTCTCCCAGAGCGGCGTTGCCGCAAGGAAACCACTCCTTCACCTCCTCGCCGGGACCGTGAAAACAGGTCCCACTCGCGACGAACGGGTTTGGTGCGCTCATGATGCGCTTTTCTTCCGCACTCCCCTCCCTCTACAGGTACCGAGTGCGTTTCTCTCGTGGCAGCTCCCGAGTCCTTGTGATTGGCGTAGTGAGGATCGGTCGATGCAAAAGTGATGTTTCAATTGTATGTCGTCGGAGAAGTACGATGGCTGGGAGGGATGGAGATGAGAAAACGGGAATGCAGAGATAACTATAATCCCTTACGCCCCTAGCCATGACGGCGTGGGTCGTGTCTTATACTGGAATGCTTGCCAGGACAAATCGCCAAGGCCGCTGGTGCGAGCTTGCGTCCGGTCTCGTGGATGAACGTCTTTCAACATCAAGCCCAAAGAAGAAACTGATGGACGTTCTACCCCTTGGGCCGAAATTTCAGAGGTCGAGACAGTGGATACGAACTGGGCGATTTTTTAATCGCTTTAGCTCTTGAACCATGCCTTTTTTTCTGACAAGCGACCTTCTCCTGGATCCATCCAATGATGTCAGATGCTGTTTTCGACAACGGGTTCACAACCTTTAATTGAGACGGACTGTTGACGGTTTCGAGTGAGCATCATGGTCTTTTACACTTGATGCGCACAGGAACCTGGGACTGCGCCTTCTCTGACGCCTTTGACTTGCAGTTGCTGTTACAGAAAGTCGTTTGCTCACTGCCCACTGTCTCTACCAGCCCGCTCCGCAGTTAAGCAACGCCAATCGACGAGAAGCTCCTAGAATGTGTTTCTTAATCAAGAGATTTACTACCTTGCAGGCTACGAGCACCTTCGGTTATGTACGTGATGGTGGCTTTAGAACAGTCGCAAAGTGAGACATTGCGAGACAGTAGCTCTGTGTTGGCAGCAAGGGAGGGCAGGGGGCAGCCGGTTGCATGCGCTTTTTGACTAATACCGAATGCCGCGAGCACAACTCAATCCCCGACGACATTGCATTCGATTTCTCTTTTGATTCAAGGCGATGCAGGGACTCATAGAGGTCAAACTAATAGCTTCAACTGATCGATGAGGTCGGTCCCGGTATGGCATTAAGCTCCAAACGCTTGACGGAAAGACCATCTCGTCGGTTCCATAAGCGGCGGCTCGTGAGAGGTTAAGATTGGAACCGGAACTTCTGAGATATCGCCTCTCCGTTGACTTCTCTCCTCTGTAGGATTGCGGCCCCGAAGACCGGACCGGAACGAACCGAGCGGATTGGGACCGGGAATGGGACCGGTCTGGGACCACCAGGGCCGGAATCTCCGGCAGCAGTCTAATAACCAATCGAGGCAGAGCAGCACAAACCGGCCTCTAGATGCGTAATCTGACATAATTATCATTCATGAAGCATTATCTAAGGTATTATGGGTTCGCCGCGCTGATGTGATCCTTCCCGTTCGCCGACTCATCTCATAGACTCATATGGCACTGCGCTTAGTTGAAGCCATCCGGCCAGTAAGCCTCGAGCCACTCGTAAGGCTCTTCAGGCTCGTAGGCATTGGTAACAGTACCGTCCCACTCGGTGATTGCGTCCCTTGTGACGTTGTACAGTGCGTACTTCTCGTCGGGTCCGGTTCCGATGGTGTAGGGGACAGTCTGCACGTTGTTCGCAATCTCTTTGTCGACCATGACCTTGACATCCTTCAACTGAGTGTTCTTGATTCTGATCTCGTCTCCGTAGTTGGGGTTGATCTAAACCACGTAAATCGTTAGTAAACCGCTCCAGAGAAAGTAGCCACTTTGCTCAAAATCACTCACAATGCCCATTCTGTTTCCATTGGCTGCAATGACGTTCTGGATAGTAGCGTTTCGCTTAGATTGGTTCAAGCAGTTTCCGCAAGACTGGTAGAAGGTCTTTTCAAAACGTTAGCCAAATATTCTGAAGATTGGGGGTCGGTTGACGAACTCCGAAGCCATCGGCGTAGAAGCCGGTGATGTTGTACTTTCCGCCGAGGGAGTTGTCCTGGAAGATCTGCAACGAGGTCAGTGCGTATTCGGTTTATGAAAGAGTTCCTTCTCGACGAAAGGACTCTCGAATTCGGTATTCACCTTGTCGGTTGCATTGCGAGCGCCTCCGCCAATGACTCTCAGCTGCGTGTTCAAACCCTTTGAGGTAAGAGCATCCTCGCAAACGTCCTCCCACCAGACTGTGCCATGGTCAGCCAGAAGTTCGTATTACTGAAAATACCATCTTACCGTTCTCAACCCAGGCGTCGCCCAGTGCGTGGATACCCTCGGATTGGTGCTTGCCAATGATGACGTTACGGATGGTCGAGCCAGGAAGAAGGTTGAAGACGGCATCGGCGTCAGTTCCCTCTGTGTTAAAGATCAGTCAGCCAGGTTCTTCACATGTCCAACAAGCCTTTTTGGGAGGCACCTACCAGCTTGCTCGCTGCAGCTGCCCTCAACACGCTCGTAGCGCTTCATCCCGCCGTCGAAGACCTGACCGGGGAGGATGTACATGGCTGAGGTGAG
This sequence comes from Colletotrichum coccodes, assembly GCA_020466075.1. Taxonomy (NCBI): domain Eukaryota; kingdom Fungi; phylum Ascomycota; class Sordariomycetes; order Glomerellales; family Glomerellaceae; genus Colletotrichum; species Colletotrichum coccodes. The sequence continues at coordinate 6,837 of JAIMZG010000780.1, forward strand.
GACGACAGTCTCGTTGGCGACGGGGAACTTGGTGATGGGGAAGGGGAAGCGAGGCGGAGGTCGCTCGCCGAGGTCGCCTTGAGTGGCATCAGCACCACCACTGGGTCCATCGCCTTGCTGGCGACGCTCGATGGCTGCGGATTGTGCCAGAGCAGGGAGGAGGGTGAGAAGAGAGGCAGTGGTGACCTTCATGATGACTGATATGTGAAAGTAGCTCGATGAGAGTGTTGATCAGGGAAACAGCTGTAGAAGGGCGCAACGAGGATGTGCAGACTCAATTGGTAGGTTTGACACGCTGGTGACCACTATCTAGCCATGGGAGCAACTGTGGGCGCTCTGACTCTTATATAGCCTCGCGCCATCATAGCTTCCCGACCACGCTCTTGCATCTTTGGAAGCTCTCGAAGCTATGTCACTTCTTGATTACGTAGCTAACAGAGCTCCGGTCACCACAGTCATTGGTGTTGCTGCAAGTTGCCAGGCTGCACATTGGAAAAGAGCTGGAAGCATGCAACGGAGGATTCGTTCTGATAATTCCGTGAATCATTGCTCGCGGATGAGCTTACAAGTCCCTTGGCAAAGCTTGGCATAGACCAAGATGCGCACCCCGGCTTGTCGATTGACCAGCAGACCTCATCCCAGCCCAGTGGCGCGACCCTGGGCCTGCACACCCTCCACCGCCTTTGCGGAGACGAGAGAGGTGGGAATTTCCCCGGACAACAGAGGCTTGGTCTCTTTGTACGCAGTAGGAGTTTTGTTGGAGTGGCTGGTGATCTTGCGGGGTACAGGCTTGACTGACGTCGTTGGAGATGCTGGGGTAAATTCGGGCGTCGATCGTGCGAGGATCAAAACTCTTCTCCCTGCTGTATCCAATGAGCCTGCGGGCTTCCACTCAATAGCCATTTCACTCAAGTGTGAGCTGTTGTTGCAATGTGAATGTCCCGATGCCACAAAGAGGCGTGGTCACAGGTGAAGTGATATCATCAATATTCGTTGCAACGCAGTCTCCTAACAGCAATATGGCGCACACGTGGTTTCCTGAATGCTATTGATCGGTGTAAAGAACCATTTTAGCCGAGACATACCAGGATCACAGCCTCGTAACTCTCATCATCGATGGTCAACGTCTGACAACAGCATGATAATTCAAAGCCAACTCTCGCCTGACAGAAAGCCGAAGGGCGGGGGGATTGGAAAGTGGCGTCGTGATGGGATCTAGATGCTTGCCAAGGACCAACAGGCCATGCGGTTTTAGTGGCACAGCCGCATGTTTGGGTCGCTACATTGAGATGCCACCACTAGAGACAGGAGAATATGACTTGGCAAGCTGCGACCCTGCTGTCGGCCCATGCTAGTTAGTCGGTTCGCTAGTTTTTTCTCTTGGATGTTTTCTCTGATATCGGCATGTCTCGATAATTACCGCCCCAACGTGTTTTCTCCCTAGACTGAAAGTGATGGAGTCACCCTGAATGAATTTCCTCCAATGATAGATCCCACTTACGGTATTGAATCATTTGAATCTGGGTTAGTCGGAGTCGTGGGTGTCGAGAGCTGGCATCGGCATGGTGATCGGAGGCCTTGCGTGCTGCGCTTTAGTGTTGCCATCCGACTGCCACTGCATGTCAGGGCATGAACCAATTTTCAAGTTTCCCCCTGACTGGTAAAAGCTCCCACCACGATAGAATCGCATAACAAAAAAGGGGGAAAAACACAAACAAAATTTTGTTGTGAAATATGGGGTTGTTGTTGTTGTGACAAGGTATGAGGCCTAATTTGTGTTTTTTCCCCCAAAGTTTCCTTATTGCACTTGAACCGCGAAGAGCTCTCCAGGTTGGAACCGAGAATGGCGTGGGCCGGAAGTAAGATATCAAGCGGGTTGAGTCTACTGAACCAACTCGACAGAATGAGGATCTCACGGTACAAGGTCACCGATGCTACGTTATGCAAATCTGCTATGGTTCGTGAGATCGACAGGCACAGCTGCAAGATCGAAGGCAACCTGAGTCAAACACACCGCTCCTTGGCTTTGTGCTACGAGTTAAACTCCAGCCCGAGCACCAATCTGTTCAAGCGTTTGTACCCAACACTCTGGAACCCAATTCAGATTTAGCGTTGGATTTCTGCATCGAAAAGCGGCATTGGTACTAGTAGTCCCGGAAAGCTGGCCGAAGATGCAAGATGACCGCACGTCAGATGGGGCCCAACTTTTATGCTTTTGATGCGTCTGGGCTACTCTTAGTTCCGTGGATACCATCAAATTCACCTATATAGGCACCGGATTCGGTTCCAGGGGCAGAGAATGAGCCTTAGACTTGCCGAAGGCGTATGGCACACGCATCATCCTCTTGCCGAGCTCGATATCTCCAAATCCACTTTCGTCTAACAACCATCGATCCATGTGTATTGATAAAGCCCAGTCAGTATCCCGTAAAGCCTCCGTGCAATGCCAAGATAGCAACAATGGCGCCAAATTCAGTCTCAGATCTTCGTGATCTTGGTTAGGTATCTTCATCAACAGATGACTTCGCCTCGGAGCTGGTTTTTCTACCTATCCCCACGGGCCCTCCTCAAACAAAGCACATGCAGTGAAAATAATATGATTAACCACGCAAGTGAGCTCGAATAGGGAAAGAGGGAATATGAATCCGTATGAGACGCATGTTCGCTTGATTCCCCCACCCCCGAGCGTGAGAAACGTAAACCACTGTATCCACATTCTCACAGGCAGGTCGTACAGGACCAAGAAAGTACCTTGGGCTATACACAAATCAATAGTTACGCTATCTGTGTCTTCCCTTTTCGTCAATACGGGCAGTGAGGCAGTCCTCGGAGCACTAGCTTCACCTGGATGCCCACGAAGGCAATGAAGGGTATCTAGCAAAATTCTTTTGAGATGGGATTCTTTTCAATGTTTTAGTTGATAAAATAAAACGAGGCACCTTAAGTATTAGGTACTAGTGACAAACCTTGACCAGGGTTTTTCCTGTCCGCAGAAGATGATCCTGCACCATCAGCCTTTGGCCCGCCTTCACGTTACATACGAAACAATGCTGACTAACTAAGCATCTGCACTCCATTGGTAAAAGAATATATCTCATCCATGGATATCCCTCTAACGGGCAAAACGACGTTTTTCTACGCAAACAAATGATTTCTTTGCCATTGAGATATCCAAAACAAACAGAGAAGGCTGCGGTCGTCCGGTAAACATTTATCCAGGGCCTTCCAAGTTTCCTCACTTGAACAATACTCCTACGCTTTGTCTTGATCATTGCAGTGCAGAGCCAGCCCATCTATTAGGGTAGTGTCTAGGTCGTCCGTGCCCTATACTCACTGGTTAAGCATATTCTGAACTGTGGATTCGAGAAGCGGAACAGGCGTATTGAGCTTCGTTACATCAATTACATCACTCGTATCAATCAGTGTAAGACTCGAAGGATGAAATGGCGTAGTATGGTTCAGCTACACAGGCTAATCGGTGTGCCTAAGGTTGCAACGTTGAATCAGCAATTTCATATCAGATGAAAACGACAGTGTGGTATTTTCTAATAATATCAAGACCAACCGGGGCAGTGGCAGACACAAAAGACAGAAACATAGGTACAGAACAATCGCTTTCTGCGTTTCGTCAAACAGGTTCTCATCAGCCTGCACCCGATAACATTGAATCCGTCAAACGAACCCTTCGAGCTCAACTCAGCGTTCGTCGTGCCGTGGCTTACGCGGTGTTGTAGTAGAGGTAGACGTCCTTGATCTTGAAGTCTGCCTGGGTGGCAGGGGGCCCTGCACTCCAACCCTTGTCGCCGTTGGACCAGTTGTTGAAGACCCAAGGGCCGGTAGTGCTAGGAACATCACTAGTGGTGGTCCAGATTTCAACACCATCAACGAACCAACGAACGCGACCGGGAGTCCAGTCCAGACGGTACTCGTGCTCGGTAGTGGTGGGATTGGCTGGGGGCGTAACAGCATTGTAAGTCTTGACGCCGTTGAGATCGGCATCCTGGTTTGTGAACCAGAGCTTGCGAGTTCCCTGGTTGCTAAGGGAAGCCGCATCGGAAAGCCATTCGATGTCAGTCTCTTGGGTTTCGTTCTTGTAGAAGAAGGCACCTAGCAGATTGTTAGCATGTTTTCCACAGGTCTTGAAGAAGTCAAGAAACTGTTTGCTTACCGTTGCAGACACCAGCAGGCTCGCTCAAGATGGCGACAGTGCGGACAGAAGCGTACTTGATGTTGGAAAAAGTGGTGGACACTTCTGCGGAACTGTAAGGCATGGCAGTTTGGCCACCAGGGACCTTGAGGTTCAGGTAACCTCCACCAACAACAACGTTGGACGCATCGTACTTGTGAGTGCTGCCGATGGGCCAGGTGCTGGCATACAGGCCGTTGGGAAGGGAAGTTCTGCCAGCGAAGTCAAAGATGGCTCGGTTGGCATATCCGTAACCACCGACGATATACTGGCCATTGGCAGCCTGAGCCGGCTGGGGCGAGCGGGTCAAGGCAAGCGCAGGGCTGGCTGCGAAGAGCGCAGATGCAAGGATTGAAGAACGCATGATGATTGGCTTTTTGATCTGTTTGGATAGAGGATGCTGTCCGATGAGGAGTGTGGTAAGACGACACTTGAAGATCGCGAAGGTAAGCATTACTTATAGTCTTTAGATCCTCCTCACCTCTCAACTGCGAGCCCCGTCCAGTAGCCATGTTTTGCGCACGTCATGGCCCAGTGGTTGATCGTATGGAAGCGCCGTCGCCTGGGTTTCGTCACGTAAGACTCTTCGACTCCCTGCATCGTGGACCTAAAGCTGGCTGGAGGAATGCGAGGGAATGCGGGGAGGCGAATGATACTATCCGAAGATGCAGGGCAAGCTAGGGTTCGTGCAGCCTCTCAAGGGAGGAAAATCACTCAGGATCTAGCCAACGTGAAGCGGCTCCCCCAGCCACCAATGAACATGCTCTACTACAGAACCCTCAGCTCACCCTTGAAAAGCCTCATGCGACCGACTCCATCTTTTCAAGGGTCTTCAGGGCTAGACTTTTAGGTTTACGTGGCGTCGTCATGCGAATTCGAAATATTGGCTTCCTCTGGCTAGATCTACATTCGAATTCCTTCTGATCCCAGTTTCCAGGAAGTCAGCCCGCGTCGATGTCGCCACCTAGAGAAACCGTGAAACTCACCCTAAGTGGAGACGGTTTTGGCAAGAGACTCTAGACGGTCTCAGCTCGATACCAGCAGACGATGGCGATGATGGGAAGCTGCACGAGGACGGACCTGCATGCCAATGAAGGATTCCGCTGTCGCCCCGTGATGGTGAAATAACCAGATTCAGCCGACCCTTGTCATCGAGATTGGAACGCCGCGGCAGCTCCCTTAACGGACGGTCCCGACCCCACTGCCGGGGGGCCACATGCGTTAGCCGACTGGCTACTTTGGCTCAGGGTATCTCACGTCAGTGCAGGTACCCCGGAACAGATCTGACCACCAGCACTTCACCGGTCAGCAATATCTGGATTCAGGTAGCATCGGCTCATGAGAGCCCCACGGGTAAAGGGCCTGGGGCTGTTTGTGACATGCGTGTGTGGCGAGCATGTACGTCCTGATTTGACCGCGTCCAGGAACTATTGCTGATGGGCCGTGGGGCTCGCACTCCATGAGGGTAGCATTGGATCCTTACATGTGGGTTCCGGCCCTGATGGGATGAACTGGCGCCAAGCAAAAGAGAGGGCCGTGATGGAGGATCTGGTCCGGTCTGGTTCGTCTGCCTGGCTAAAGAGGCTGCACAGTGGGGGTAGGATTTACAACCAGCCTAACCTTGGCTGTAATCGTGACCGAACGAATGGCCTATCATCGTATCGGAGTTCTGGACTGAGGATATAAAAATCTTCAAGTGCCACGGTAAGGCCGATATCTGCAGTTCAGCTGCCAAATTGGTTAACTTTGAGCCAGCTTCGCTAAAGTCATGCAGGCTCGTGCAGCCGAATGACCGGCTGGGCTTTCAGGATTCACTTCACTTGGCATAATGCAACGCAGAACTTCTGGAAGGATCAGTATCGCAGCTAGCCTGTACGCGACACGAACAAAAAGGGGGTAACACGAGAGTAAAAATTTGTCACATTTGAAGCATGAAGTGTTGTACGTGTGTCATATCAGCTTACTTTTCTTTGCTGTGGACCAGATTTGTAGTGGAACCGGAATAGATTGCTAGCACTTTAACTTGGAATATTGACTTGCTGACCTGCATCGATACGTGAGATGATGCGTACAAAGCTCTCAACTCTGGAAGGTGAAATCCCTCGAGGCGACTTGATCCATGTTGCCCTTGAGGAAATAACGAGCTGATCACTCAAATCTCGTGCTTTTATCAACGTTGTCCCCCTATATTCCGCCTGCTCGCATAGTTCCTCTTGACAAATGACTGCAAGCCACTGTAGCCTTGTGTGCCTTTTTCTTAGACTTTGTATGCGCAAATATCGAGGATCCCTTGGCCTGGCTAGGTGCTTCCTCCGGGATGGCTTGAAGTCGCTCGTCAATGGAGGGTCGGGCCGAGGTAATGTTGGAGACCCAAGATGTAACGTAAAAGCGGAAGTCCTCGTCAACGACGGTGGGAGGCGACGAAGAATATTTTTTGAGCCCGGTGCTATGATTGCCTAGTTTACCATCGTCCCAGGTCGTGTAGCTTGGTGGGCTCGAGCATGACTCTTCGGTGGTGATACTTTGCCGGGGGTTGGGTACGCTGCTACCTTCTGAGATTGCCTGGCCGCTGGATAGAGGCTTGCGCTTTATGGCGACCGCAGTTTTATGCCCATTTGTAGAGTCGGATGGGGGTTCGACGGTTCGAATCTGCGCTTCGTGGTTGCTACGTTGGGCGGTAAAGGCCACTCGGGCAGCCATCTCTGCCAGTGTGTACTCTTTCTTAACACAGTCTATGACATCTATATACTGATGCGACTCAAACATGTCTTGTTGGTCTGTGATCATTGCGGTCGAAGCGGGCGAAGCCATCAGCTTTCTGGTGAGAGCTTTCCCGAAGCTATTTGTACGCCCGGCCTCAGCGTCCGGGACCTCGAAGATGCCTTGAGATGTTTGACCCATATCGCCGTGATTCACTATAGTGTTTGAAGTAATGACGTTGCTATAGGGTACCACAAGTTGCAATCCATGATTGCAACATGTGGTGGGCTGTTCAGGATGATCGTTGCCTATTTTGGAGACGAGAGTCCTGAGCATTTTACGCAGACCCATGATTGGTTTTTTCTTGTGGAAATAAACGAGGGAAAACCAACATGGTTTAGGAAGATATGCCAAGGGTTGCATAGGAAAATTCGGGGACGCAGTTGGGTATAGTCTTTATGGAGTAAAAGGTGCGCGCTTTCTGGTAGTTGCCGTTCTCTTGTAGATTCTCTAGCCTAGGCAAAATTTAAGGTCGAAGAAACCCCTCATTAATACTCTGCGCAACGGGGGGCTTTTTATATGCGTGATATACTTCGGAGATAGACGGAGACTCATTCACTGGGGCTGTGTGATGTGATTTGGAGTTCGTACCGGGACCTAGGTATTCTTGGTTGACAAGGTGCGGACCGTCGGTATTCAACGTTTATACTTTACAGCTTCAGGGGCTGCTCATTCATCACTCATGTAATCCGCCATGTAACTCATATAACTGAACGAGGAAAAGATTGTGTCATGGCGATTGAAACAAGAAGAAAGGAGCAGGTGCCGTCTTTTCACCTCAAGAGTGCTTCGAGCTCTGCAAGTCACTCTGTGCACACATTGAAGCTTTCTTGTATGTTACGGCTTTGGCAATGCAAATACACATACTCGCCCCAGGCTTGCCCATCAACCCAAGAGCTGAACGGTGCTCGACCTGATAATTGTGCGACTTCCTAGCTATGCCAAAACGTGCATGAAAGTGGGAAGCTATTGGCAGGGTGCTTGAACCTGCACATTACAGCTTGGCACCCGCCTCACGCTTCACAAGTGCTCTGAGGTCTTTGCGGAGGATCTTGCCGGATGGGCTCTTAGGGATGGCGTCGATGAAGATGACACCCCCACGGAGCCTCTTGTAGCTTGCAACTTGATCTGCCACCCACTTTTGAATTTCCTCGGCGGAAATTTGACTCTTGTCGGCGACGACGTAAGCCCTTAGGTTACATTAGTACTTGTCCCACGGTTGTATCATGCGTTGTCCGTACCTTGGAAGCTCGGTGCCTTCGCCCTCTACGCCAATGACTGCGGCATCCTGAATCTTCGGGTGCGTGACCAACAGAGACTCGAGCTCAGCTGGTGCTACTTGAAATCCTTTGTACTTGATGAGTTCCTGGGGTGGGTTAGCCGTGAAGCGCGCGCGACTGACAAACCCAAGACCGGACACAAACCTTCTTGCGCTCAACGAAGTAGAACTTTCCGTCCTTGAACAGTAATCTGTCACCAGTGCAGAACCATCCGTCGACAAATGCTTCCTCGTTTGCCTTGTCATTCTTGTAGTACCCCTTGGTGATGATTGGTCCACGGCACCACATCTCACCAGGCTGCCCAACCTCAACATCCTTGCCTTCGTCATCAACCAGTCGAGCCTCGCAGTTTGATACGATCATAGAGACACTGCCAGTGTCGTCTGTGAGGTGTCGAGGGAGAATCGTGAAGCCGCCGGTCGTTTCGCTGAGGCCCCACGTCTGACCAAGAATCGCCTTGCCCTTTCCCATCTTTTTCTGCGCCTCGGCCTGTGTGTCTCTTCCGAGAGCGGCAGCTCCCGTCAGGGCATATTCCACGTTGTCGAAATGGTCCTTGACGAGAGGGGACTTTGCGATCATGAGATAGATGGGCGGCACACTGAAGAAAGACGTCACCTTGTATTTCTTGGCGTACGCGAGGAACTCCACAAAGTTGAACTTCTTCATCCAGTAGACTATCCCGCCCAGGTAAGTCTGGTTGACAATATATGCCTGCAGCCCGGAGATGTGCGCTGCAGGTAAGTGGGCGACGGTGATGAATTCCATTCCGGGGCGCGTCTTGTAGTACTCTATAGATGGTGTGGAGATGAGCATTGTTTGAGCGATCATGTTCGAATGGGATATCTTGACTGCCTTCGGGATACCAGTAGTGCCGCTACTATAGATGAAACATCCGACAGTGTTTTCGAGTGCTGTTTGGTCCGTGACACGATCCCAATCGAGCTCTGCTTTCGACAGTGACACTCGTTTGTCAGACTTGGCCTCGAATAGTTGGAACTCATGCTATCGCCGATGTAAAGAATGCGATCATCGGCCAAGCCGGCAGCCTTGCCGCCGGCGGCAGCGAGGTCTTTGAGATCGGGACTGCATATCACCATCTTGCTTTCGGTGAGATTGATCTGCCGCGCGACTTCCGGAGGTGACGAGGACGGGGTGGAGGCGGCGACGGAACCCCCCGCAGCCATGATGCCGTAGAAGACGGCGGGGGCCATGTAGTGACCAGTGAAGATGACTTGGACGACGTCGCCTTTGGTGATGCCATACTGATGCCGAAGGGTGTGGCCGAGCTGTTTCAACGTCTTTACCAAACGCGACTTTGTGATTGATCGAGACGGGTCCGCCGCGTCGGCGTGAAGGACTGTATCATCAGAGAGTCTTTCATTTGGCAAGTCTTCATCAATCAGTCATATTGATCATCCAGGGTTTGGGTAAGACATCGGGGGCTGTGTAATGGTTGCACTCACCGAAAAGGAAGGTAAGCAGATCGACCCTGGGGAGGTCAATGGTGTTCGGAGACCGGTATATGGTCTGGCCACCCCGTTTCTCAACAATTGTGGCCATGTCGGATGTCGTTGGCAGGTGGTATATGGAATGATTGAAAGGGAGGTACTCGTTTAAACGATTCAACGCATGGAATAACTTGCGGCCAGGTTTCTGGCTGGTCGTAGACAGTCTCGAACGCAATCACGAGGTGTGCCGAAGGAGAATAAGCGTGCAGAATGTCAGGTTGTAGCAGAGAGAAGACGCGTTGGAGAAGATCAATAGAACCTAGGGTGAGTCCAGTGGCTCCGGAATGAACAAACAATCAAGAATTGATGTGAACCGAGTCGGAGAGCAAAGATTTGACTGAGAAAAGAGTTGGGTCGGTGAATCAAGCAGCTTTCCCCGCATTGTCTTGTTATCAAGATTCGGGGCCCGCATCATGCACCGAAGCAAGCCGCTCCCCCTGCGTTCATCAAGACAGCCTCTAATTAATTACCGAGGCCCGCTGGCCGCTGCGTCAGTCTCGTTGGGGTAAACGGTCTGGTCATTGGCGTCTTATCTAGGGGCTTGGTGGCTGCGGGGGGATCTCCAAGTGCTTGGGGCTCCCAACGTTTGATGGGGAAGCTCCTCGGCCGTGAGACGGCGGATGTGCGGGGACTTCGGTTACAATGAGCAATGATCCCTGTCGTAGTGCCACTTGCTCCGAAGTTCGTGTCAAACTCGTCGAGTCAAATGAAAGTAATCTCCACGGTGGAAATGCGAGTCTATCAATCAGCAGCTGTCCTGAGATGGACAACATCAGACTGGTACGTTCCAAACAGTTATAATATGAAAGTCCCTACCAGAATGCTAGAATCTTTCCTTCGTTCACATTCCAAGTCCCTAATGGCGAAGCCCATGAATTCCCGGTGTATCAAATCGGGATATCGCGATGTAGCAGAAGGCACTGGTGCAAGTTTTTCAGGATGATTATATTGGCATTCGGTTGCGTCACAAAGCTGAAACCGAGGCTTTGCCGCTGGAGCCGTTGGACAACTTGACAACAGCGCCCAGCGCTACCTCGGATATTTCCGGGCAGTCATCTTCATCGACGCCAGCTACTTATCAAATAATTCCCCGCCTTCGTGGTCTATCGGGCAAGCTCTTGAAACCACCATTGCTATCAATCTCACGTCGTCAGCAGTTGCGAGGCTAGGCGAACATACGCCTCGAAACTGGGACCCGATGTGGAATTTCACTTCGTAAATCACGGCTCGAACAACCGCAAGGTTGCCGAACCCATGCCATGAAAGGGGAAAATGTGGGCAAACCGCACTCATCTCGGGACCAGAAGTAGAAGAGAAAGATAAAGTCTCAGCATGAAGCCGCTATGCTACCCCGATATATGATCACTACTCTCTGCCGCATGGCTGGCAATGATTTATAGACCTAATCCGCACGTGAGGAGCTGCCACCGCATACTCGGCTCTTGTTTCATCAGTGTAAGCGGATGATCAAGTCTGGAATTGTGTTTGGTGAATCACCTGACGCGCTGCAGACTCCTGTTCTGTCAACGAGGCCCTGTATCCTCCCGAGTTTTGCCAGTCACAAAACTCCGCGAAGGCCGTATGGCTTGAATTCCTTCTCAAAGACAACGTCTATAAACTATTTTCAGATTGGCGCGTGCACTATCGCGGCTGATGATCCCAATTTTTCATGTCTCTCTTTCGATGATGGCGACATGTTCTACGTCCTTCTTGCGAATGTGCGATATTCCTTCCTCTTTCAAAGCGTCAAAGACATCATCGTCTGCGAGTTTCATTGCGTCTGGTTGGTTGATGCCAAGGCAACAAGCGAGGATAACAATAGAGGAGCGAGTGGTGTCCGCCTGGCGCTTTCTCTCATCTTCGGCAAGAGGAGGACAAGAAGGACGGTGCCGACGACGTTCACCATGGTGGACGTTTCCATACTTCAGCAACCCATTTGATCCCGGTGGCGGTCTCTATTTCTCAACGGATCTGGAACCGATAATGACGCGGGAAGTTCGGAGCTTGACGAGGTGCTTCACAACTTCGAAGCCAATGCCGCTGTTGGAGCCTGTCACGATATACGTGCCACCTGTGCAGGTGCCCTTTGTCGGTACAATGGAAAGGTTCTGGCACTGAGCCCTGGTTAAAACCAGAAAATCAATGTCTTTGCGATTGATGAAATAGGTATGGCTTGAAATGAGACCGGAGTCTGTGTGAATTGAAGGCGATGGTTGATCCCTCCTTTTCTCACGGACTATGGCGACCTTTTGGCCTCTGCGAGTGCCCAGGAATCGCCTTTCGACCCCCCGGGGCCCCCGGGGGGTTTTTGACTCTTCTTTCCATATCAAACCTCGTAGTATCTGATATCCGGCTGTCATGAGTAGTAATGGGCGCCCGAGACATATGATACAAGGCGGCATACCCTCGAAGACCTGGTTCATCGACCAATGAGAGCTGGACTTCCGGATTAGGCTTGGCGTGTTTCCGAACCCAACAACCTGGTCCCCCGGCGGGCGCGGACCTAGAACCATACCACTCCAGACCCCTGCACTTGGCGCCAGCTGCCAGGCCGGGTTCTTTCTGAAACGCGACTCGCACCTCCAGCTCATCCGGCGCTACATCATTGACGTGTGCGCAGTGTGTCAAAAAGTTAATCTACCTCAGCCATCTCTCGACGACTAGCTGTGAGCAACACAGTTGCTTTCTCATCTGGACTCACCCGAAGTCCCTGTTTGATTCAAGGCGATGGCGACTTGATTCAAAATATGGCGCCCACCTCGCACGATGGGGTCCGCTTCCAGCAGCTCGCCTCCGGACGAAGCACGCCCCGATCATCCTTCGACTCTCAGTTGGCGACCGATCCTCACGAAGCCGACGATGAGGCCTTCGCCCTTTTGTCTGATGGCGCGTCCTTGCTTTCCGACGACATCGAACTGGAGAATCTTGACTCGATAGATGACGATACTGCATCCAGTTCGGGCCCCAGCCGACCGGCCCAGACCAGGTCCATGTCTGAAGTTGATGCACTGATCCAAGACGCGATCAATGCCGAACGCAGCCTCACGCCTCGAGAGGCTGTCCGGGCGTATCCTATGGCTGTTTTCTGGAGTCTTATAGTGTCTCTGTGCGTCATTATGGAAGGTATGTGTTAGCTTCTCTACCTACCTAGGTTTTGAACTTCCGTCCCCATCTGACCCCCTAGCTCGTCTCGTAAGGTGACACTGGGATGTCGAGGCAGAAGGACAAGAGAATGAAAACACTTGTTAACTATCTCAAGGATACGATACTATCCTCATCGGTAGTTTCTTCGCACATCCCGAGTTTACTAAAAAATACGGCGATGGGCAAGACAGCGAAGGGCGAGACCAGCTGTCTGCCTTGTGGCAAGCCGTCCTCGGCAACAGTAGCACCTTCGGTTGTGTCATCGGAGTCGTTGCCAACGGCTTCATCGTCGAAAGGTTCGGACAAAAGTTCGCGCTTATCAGCTCCCTATTCGTCTTATCTGGGTGCATTTTCATTACATTCTTCGCCACCAACAAAGTCATGCTCATGCTCGGCCAAATCGCGTGCGGCCTGCCGTGGGGTGTGTTCGCGTCTTCGGCACCGGCATACGCATCCGAAGTGCTGCCCTTGGTGCTGCGTGTGTACCTGACCACATGGACAAACATGTGCTTCATCATCGGCCAGTTGATATCCGCCGCCGTCCTCGCAGGACTTCTTCCCCGGAAAGACGAATGGTCCTTCCGTATACCTTTCGCCCTGCAGTGGTCATGGCCCGTGCTTCTGATCCCTTTGCTGGCTTTCGCTCCGGAATCCCCGTGGCATCTCGTCCGGAATGGCCAGCTCGACAAAGCGGAGAGGGCGCTGTCGCGTCTTCAGAGACGGAAGGTCAACAACATGGACGCCAAAGCCCGCCTAAAGGAAATCATCGAGACGGACCGGATGGAACAGAGGCATCAGACGGGAACCAGCTATTGGGATTGTTTCCGGGGGGTTGAGCGACGTCGGACGGAGATAGCCTGCATGGCTTTCGCGGGCCAGGTGCTCTCCGGCTCGAGCTTCGCCTACAATTCGGTCTACTTTTTCCAACAGGCCGGGTTGAAGCCCCAGGACAACTACGACCTCAACGTGGGTGGGACGGCGTTGGCTCTGATCGGAACCATTGTCAACTGGGTGGCGCTGATGCCCTATTTCGGCCGGCGCCGCATCTATCTCTGGGGCATGTTCAGCATGGCCGCGATTCTCTTGCTGATCGGCGTCCTCGACATGGTTGGGCGCATGCCGAACTCGCCCGCCGAGCCGATTGGTTGGGCACAGGCCGCCCTCACTCTCGTCTGGACTTTCATCTTCCAGCTGTCTGTCGGTCAGTTGGGCTGGGCAATACCTGCGGAGGTGGGCTCTACCCGTCTTCGTCAGAAGACGATTTGTGTTTCGAGGTTCACATATTACGTCATGAGCCTGTTTGCCAGCACCATCCAGCCATACTTCATCAACCCGAATGCCTGGAACCTCAAGGGAACTACGGGGTTCGTCTGGGGCGGCTCGGCTTTCGCCACCTTCATCTGGGCGTACTTCCGATTGCCCGAGACAAAAGGGCGCACATACGAAGAACTGGACTACCTATTCCACAACGATGTCCCAACCAGGCTCTTTGAAACCACCAATGTCGAAATTTTCGACCAAGGCCAGGAGAAAATGCTGTCTCCCCCCTCCAAGTAATCAGACGCCATTTCGGGGCCATTTTTTGCAGTGTCTGTCATGTCATTGTACTCGGCGTCCTGTATCGGTTGTCCCTGTCTACTCCTTGCAGCGTTCTTGTATTTTGTAAAGAGACGAAAGGTGAAGGAAGGGGCCCGAAGTGGGAGGGAAAAGGAAGCACACCAATAAGGGCGGCGGAAAATGTGCTCGATAGAATCGGAGACATTGAAAATAACACCTACATAAAGACACATCGAGGGCTCCTGCTTTCATTTGTCCGAGTATCATCTCCATCTTTCGAGACATCAACCTTTAGGCATAGTGGAACCAGGGGCGACCAGTGCATTTACGGATTTACAGTTACTCTACGACGGACTCGTGTCGACGTGTGTATAATGGCGCAGCCAGTCGACGCGGGCGCCTTTTGCCCCCGGGATCTCCCGGCGTTAAACTAAACAACGACAACAACAAGACATCAACTTCTGATCATGAATAAGAAGACAATGTTTATGAAAGCAGATAGATGCTTTTGAGAAACCGAGCGTAAATGTCATGTTTTTTAAGAGTTTTTTTCCGTCGCCACGTACCAGTCTCTCGTAAACCGCGCGGCTATCTGCCTCTAAGCTGACAAAGAAGTAGCGAAAGGGACGAATCCTTTGCTACAAAGCGTCATTCTCGGGCGGTTTGGTTTGCTGAGTGAATCCATTGGTGAGATTGATTACTAAAGGTCCTAAGGGTCGCGGGGGAAAAGCCATATTGTGCTCGATCTGGCAAGTCAAAAGTCCGTTGGTTTTCGCAGCTGGGTCGTCCCGAAGCGGCTATTTTATTTCCGAACCGGCCGAGTAAAAAACGACCAGCCACATTCGGGCTGGTTTCGGATCCTGCACGGCTTACGGCCCCTGGGACGCTTAGAAATCGGCCCCTCCATTTGTCATTTTTACAGCGTCCACTCAGCGCCGTCGATGCATCGGATGCAATTATCGTCGCACCAGATGATGTGTCGCTGGAGCGCTGGGGGAATGTTGGGTTTGCTGACAATGAGGAGAAAGCCGTTCGGGAGCGCCAATAGGGCCAGTGAGACGTTCTAGGCCGAGAGGAATATAAAGGGCAAATATTACCGCTGTCGGCTGGATGGGAAAAGCACACCACTTTCAAAACAGCTTCCAGTATCTACAACACCAACAGCACCTCGCCTTCAATCATCTTCTCACCAAAAACACTTTTCAAACACACAGCAAGCCCACCCCATATCAAAGCCAACGTCGGTAGAAGAGACTGAGATAGACACGATGCCCGGACAACAAGGACGCAAGATCGCAATCGTCGGCGCCAGCGGCAACATCGGCAGCCTCACACTCAACGCCCTCCTCGCACAGGGCGTCCATACCGTCACCGCCATCACCCGAACCGAGTCCTCCGCCACCTTCCCATCCGGCGTGATCGTCAAGAAGGGCGACTACGCAGACGAGTCTTTCCTCGTATCCGCCTTCCAGGGGCAGGATGTCGTCGTTCTTCAGCTCGGCTTCGCAAGCTTCATGAACGGCCAGGGACCGCTCATCCGCGCGGCGGCCAAGGCCGGTGTAAAGTGGGTCTTGCCTACCGAGTTCGGCTCCGACCCGGCGCCGTCCAAGCTGCTCGACGTCAGCCCGTTGGTCGCGGGGAAGAAGCAGTTCCGCGACCTGATCGAGGAGTTGGGCATGAGCTGGATTGCAATCGTCAACAACCCGTGGTTCGACTGGTCTCTTGCGCAGGGATTCTGGGGCATCGACATCAAGAACCGGTCCGCGAGGTTGTTCGACGGCGGCAACACCAAGTTCATCACCACCACCATCGGGACCACCGCCGAGGCTACCGCCGGTGTCTTGAGCTTGCCCGAGGCCGATTTCGAGGCGTTCAGGAACAAGCCTGTGTACCTCAAGTCATTCCACGTCAGCCAGCGCGACATGCTCGACAGCATCCTGCGCGCGACGGGCACCGGGGAGGCGGATTGGAAGGTTGAGACTTTGGATGCCGCAGCTGTTGTTGCCGATTGCGACGAAAAGGTCAAGCAAGGTGATCACGGTGCCATGTTGGTTGGGTTTTACGTGAACCACATGCGCGAGGGCTGGGGTGGTGATTACAGCGCTAAGGTCACGGACATGGGCAAGCTTGGCGTTGCCGAGGAGGATCTAGATGAGGTTGTGAAAAGGGTTGTGAAGGAGGTCAATTTGTGATAAAAATGTCTCTGAGTGTTAAATACAGGGTTGTTATCTCATACCAGCAGCATAGACGCAATAATGATTCTTTGGTACCATACAAAATTAGGCCGTATGCGTAGGAGGGTAGACGCACCAACTCACGTTTGTCACCCGGCATTTCAATGTTGAGCCAAAACGCGTTGCATCAAACTGAACGGGCGCGCCACAATCAAACATGTGCGCACCCCACACATGTTCTGAATGTTGACAGAGCTTCCCGCCTTAGGACCGATAATGATATAGAACCTTTGACCCTGAGGAAGTTCCCCGAAAGGACGTGTTTGATTTGTTGGTCATTGAACACGAGGTCGAGTGTGTAAAATCTTTGCCAGCTGGGTCCCTCATCTAACGAGCCTCGGGGTGCCGTAATCCCGTACGTTGGCCAAAATATAGATTGATACTCTAGATCTCGATATTTTAGCCCAAGAAAGCATATACCTGCACCCAGTCCCAAAACCGCGTCCCACCATCCGTGCCTCTCGGAAATCTTCAAAGAACCTTGCTGAAGATGCGCTGCCGGGAACCGGACGAGCCCCACACCGCCAAGACCGCCAATTAACACCGGGGACCAGCGCACGTGTGGAGTCGATCCGAATGATCCTTCTCAATGAAATTGGTTTTTTCCTCCAAGCCCGGTACACCGATGCCCTTCTCGGGAATCGTCAATGATAAGACGAGGGGTTCGCACGCGCCCTTCTCCCATGATCCTTGACCATTGTCGTCATTGAATAAATATTAACGTCGTTATGCTGCCTTCAACAACTCCGACGTCCAATCATCGCCCTGATGATTACCCACGAGCTTGGCCGTGTGAAGAACGCACGTGGTGAACAATCCTTCGGAGGGAGTAACAAGCTAGGGTGGAAGCTCCGGGAGCTCCTCCGGACCCTTCCGTGTCGGCTTCCCATGCTACTGGGAGTCCATAAATGAAGGCCTCCGCCGTTGGAACTCCGAGAAGCCAAGTCTCTCTGCTTGGCAAGTTCTTGATACCTTAGCTTCACTGCATCGGTCGTCGGCTCCCGACGCTACAGTTCGTAAAGATGGCCCGGACTCTTTATGCTCTGCTTGCCTTGGCCACTACGGCATCGGCTGCCTTTACTGGCAACCTCAACTACTTGTCGCCGTCGAATCACCATGCCCCGCTCGGTGTCTCAATCAACAAGGTCGCGAAGCGAACTTACGCAAACCCGCATTGGGACCCCGCCAAGCTCAACTTCACTCATGGCGTAGCTTCTGGTGACCCTTTCGAAGACAGCGTCATCCTCTGGACGCGAGCTGCACCAACTGCCGAGAACGACAGGAGCAACGTCACCGTGAGCGGTTACGTGCCCTTGTATGACCACAGCACCGACGACTATGTCAAGAAGAGCGACTCGCCTGTCTGCGTGGAGTGGAAAATCAGCACAAGCAAGAGCCTCGATTCTGTCGTTGACTCGGGCACGGTCTACACGAGCTCTGATGTGGATTATACGGTCAAGGTTGAGGCCAAGAAACTGGCGCCGTTCACCGTATACTGTGAGTGTCAAATCCCGCCCCGTGGGCAAGGGTGCTCCTCTTGGTGTCATGATGTTGACTAGGGACGCAGTCTATCAGTTCAATGTGTGCCACTCCAACAACACGTCTCCCGTCGGCCGCACGAAGACGCTCCCCGCAAAAAATGCCAAGGTTGAAACCCCGGTCAAGCTTGCAGTTTACTCTTGCAGCAACTACCGTATGTTGTCTGTTTCCCTTGCAGGCTGCTATTGGACTGACTTGATATTTGCTCAGCGTTCGGATTCTTTAATGCGTATGGAAACCCCGTGAGGAAAGACTCGGTTGACTACGTCATCCACCTGGGAGACTACATCTACGAATACGGAAACGGCGAGTACGGCTGGGGTAACTCACTAGGTCGAATTCCTCTCCCCGACCGCCAGATTTACACGTAAGAGCTCCCCCCAATGGTTGAATATTGTTGGTATTAACCGACCTGCAGGCTGTATGACTACCGCAAGCGTCTCGCAACATACAGAACCGATCTGGACCTGGTCGCCAGCCATCAAAGCTTCCCTTGGATTCCAGTCTGGGATGATCACGGTTAATCTCCACTGCTTCTACGGTACTGCCAATTCATGCTGACTAGCAACAGAGGTCTCGGACAACACATGGAGAGATGGAGCCTCCGAGCTGAACAACACCGAGGCATCCTTCATCGCTGACGGGGGCGTTTCTGTTGACCAGCGCAAGATGAATGCCGTCCGCGCTTATTTCGAGTGGAGTATGCCATATTTTCCCACCCCGCTTCTGCAGTCGCTGACGATCTCAAGTGCCTATCCGTCAGGTTGATATGGACGACAACCTCCGCATCTGGAGAGAGTTCAACTTCGGTAACCTGTTCGACCTGGTCATGCTTGACACTCGCCAGTACGACCGCTCTGTGAGTGGAAATTCCGCATTCGCGATTTCTGTTTCTTTCCTGGGCCTCCGCTAATTCGAACCGCGCAGATTACGGATGTCTACACCAACACCGACTACGTCCACGCCATCTCAAACGACGCCAGCCGGTCACTCATGGGACCCCGTCAGGAGGCCTGGTTCTACAAGACGCTCCGCAAAAGCTCCTCGAGAGGCGCAACATGGAGAGTCATCGGAAACCAAATCATCTTTAGCCGCATGAACGAGAGCTTGTCTTTCGGCCCCGAGAACCCCCTGAACTACGACCAATGGGACGGATACCAAGCGAACCGCAACCGTACCTTCCAGGTCCTGTATGAACAAAACGTTAATAACAACATCTTCCTCGCCGGTGACTCCCATGCCTCGTGGGTCTCGGACCTTGTCTGGCTCGGCGAGCACGAGTACGACCAGAACACCGGGTCCGGCTCCGTCGGCGTCGAGTTCGCGGGTTCCGCCGTCAGCTCGCCTTGCCCGGCCGGGCAGAACATCTCGTTGGCGAATGCCAATGCGGGCTCGGCCTGGCTCACCGGAGCGAACCGCGAGTTGCAGTGGCAGGACTTGTATTACAGGGGCTACTACGAGCTCAGCATTGATTACGACGCCGTCAATGCCTCCTTCTTCGGCATCCCCACCACGAGGATCAAGCAAGGACACGAGATCTCTCTGGCGAACTTCACCGTCCTGGCGGGTGAGAATAAGCTGCACCGGTCGAACGGCTCCGCTGCCGTCGGAGGTGTCGCCGAAAGCGGTAGCTTGAAGAACGGGAAGGTTGTCCAGACGAACCTGACGCACGACACGAGCACTGGGGAGTACCTCAAGTACAACTCTCCGTGAACGTGGTAGCAGAGCTGGGGTGGGAAGCGATGCTGTCTAACCCGCGCTGGCTATCAAATAATAATAGATGCACGGGAAATGATGCAACTCGGTCCACGGTTAACTCGTCGTGAAAGCCAGCGTCTTTGTACACATCACTACAAACTGAAACCATCCATGACTAAAAGCTTCTCTCCTATTCGTATTCATGGAAGTTGGTTTCGTGGCGTAAAAAGCAATTTTCATTGAGCAATGCCCGCGGAACGAGAAACGGCACGACGTTCATGTTATTTGATGACGAAAGCTCCAGAGCCCAGAAACGCTTTGAACCGTCCACGCCGAGTAAATCATACATAGGATATCTCTGCCAACAGAATGCCGCCCCAGTCGACCCCCAATTTAAGCCGGAACACCCAATTCACATCCAATCCAAATGACTCCTGCCCCCCCCCCCCTGAAAGGTACGCAACTTACACTGTTCATCCCTTAGCGCCTTTTGCTGGCACAAGCAGTAGCCTTTCCACCCGATGCACCGCCGGACGCACCGCCGGACGCGCCGCCAATGAGCATGCTGTTGAACACATTCGCGGCAGTCTCGTCCTGCGTCGCAGCGGTGGCCGCCGTCTGAGCCTGCTTGCAGCTATCAATGGTAGCCTGGGGCGCCTTGCAGCTGTCCTGCAGACGCTGGCAGACGAACCCAGCAATGATGCCAATCTTCTGCGCGGAGCCGTGGTTGAAGTCCTTCTGGTTGTTGGCGATGAAGGCGGCGGCCTGGCGGTCGGGGAGGCCGTCCTTGAAGACGACGGAGGGGTCGCTGCACGAGCCGAAGTCGGTGGCCTGGCGCTTGAAGAAGCGCTTGCGCAGCTTGGCCTGGGCGCGGCACTGTGAGTCCTGTTCGTCGCACTGGGAGACCTCGCCGTCGATCTGGCCGCTGTTGACGGCGCGGGCGCAGGCGTTGTGCTGGACGTCGCAGGAGCGGCCGAGGGCGGCACCCTTGCCGACGAAGGTGTCGCCGTTGACGCTGAAGGGACGCTTGCCGGAGCTCTGGATGACTGGGGGAGGGAGGCCGCCGAGGTCGCCGGTGAAGGTCTGAACGTTGTTGCCGTTGCCCGCGTTGGCGTTGCCGTTGCCCTTCTCGCCGTTGTTTGCGTTGTTGCCGCTGTTTTTGTTGCCGTTGTTGCCATCGTTGCCGTTCGCAGTTCCGTTGTTGGCTTTGGTCTGAGCAGCGCCGTTGTTTCCAGCTTTGCAAGAAGCGCCCTTGTTGTTGTCTTCGTTTTTGGCGCTGCTGCCGCCAGTGGCAGAACCGGTGTTGCTGGTAGAGCCAGAAGAGGTAGAAGCGCCAGAAGCACCGGAAGCACCGGAAGCACCAGAAGCGCCTCCAGACTGCCCAGCAACTGGAAGGCCAGTCAAGTCAATGTGAGTTGCCTTCAGCTCTCCGGTACCACCGGTGATGGTCGGGGTGATGCCCTGGACAGCCGCGGTGATCTCCTCGGGAGTGGCGTCAAGAACAAGCTTCCTCTGGGTGAAAATGCAGCCGGTCGGGTCGTTTTGGTCGTCGCAGCTGTTGCCCTTGAAGGTTGAATCTTTCTTATCGCCAGGCGCGAAGGTACCGCTCTCCAGGGCGAGCATGGGATCGCCTCCGATGGCAGCCAACTGCTTCGCCAGCTCCAGAGCAACCGCCTTGTTGTTGGTAGCAGCGTTGTCGGCGGCAGGGTCCTGATGCTTCTTGGACAAAGCCGCAATCTCGGGGTTGACGGGCTTGTCGGTGCAGGCCGCACTGGCCACGCCGACGCCCGCGGTGTTGCGCTCGAGAGTCTGGTAGACCAGAGCAGCGGACATGCCGCGAATGTCGTTGGCAGCCTTGGCGTTGGTGAAGGCCTGGTCGGCGGTCTCCTGCTGCAAGCAGGCGAGGTTGGTGACCTGACCGGCACCCTGCTTTGCCGCCCCGTCGCCGAGGAGACCGAAAACGGGGTCGGCAATCGCCTTGGGATTCTCCTTGTTCAGGAACTCGCGGGTGATGCTCAGGAAGATCTCGTGGGAGTGTTCCAGCGGAACCTCGCGTTTAGTGACGCGTCGACCGTGGTGGTGACTCAGGTGGGGACCCGCCGCCGCGAGGCCGAGCAGGGTCGAAGTGGCGAAAGCGACAGCTTGATACTTCATCGCGACTGAGAGTGATTATCGAAGTCGAAAGTGGTTAAAACAGAAAAGACCGGCCTTCTGCTACTGTCGACTGAAGTAGTACGTAGGAATAGTGGTTACAAGATAGTAGGGTAAAAAGAGGAACCTGCAGGCGGCGCAAAGAATGGAAGAGCTCACAGAACTCGATGTTGAAAGGAATGAAACGAAACGGGCGAAGAGAGTGTCGTACGAAGATGAGGAGCTATAGCCAAGAAAGAGAGATCTGGTGCCGAGAGGGAGATCAACCAGATATATATGGAGGACATTGGATGGAAAACATGATCAGAGGTATCCCTGGTACATCATTGGAATTCGGACGGTCCAGCGCAAGAGCCTCATGCCCGGCCGGCATTGGCTGGCAACCCCGAGTGACGAGACTCAGGAAGCCCAGGCCAACAGGCCCCCGTGGGTGGAGGCCCGGAGGTGGTCTGAAGCGCACGAGACGACATGAGACGAGCCGAATCGGTCAAGGCGGCGAGAGAAGATTGCCAGCACAGGAACCTGTCGGACCCGAAGTCGTGGTCTGGCATGCGCCGGGGTCGAGTGGTCAACGCAGCGGGTCACGACGCCAACACCCGGCCAGTCACTTGTGAGGCAGGTCGGCCGGGGATGCAATGGCATCACGGGGTCAACCGGGGTAGGTTCTGGCAACGAAGAAAGGTATTCTGGCAGGCTTCGAGTCCGCTATTGCGACACTGGTCACAATATCGGCGGGGTTTTGGGACAGCGTTGCGACGGATGAGGGGCAAACTCGGCAAGGCGGCCTAAAAGATCAGACTCATGGCCACGATGCGGGAGGAAAGATGAGGCGGAAGATCAGACAGAATCAGCCGCAGGTTGTCATGGAGCGAGTTTCGCCCAGGATGAGGGCGGTTATGTTTGGGCATGAGGGGCTAGAAGGGGGCGGAGGGGCCCCCCGTGCGCTGCAACGGTCGCTTGTCAAAACCGAGGCCCCACGGCAGAATGCTTAAGTTCTTCATACGCCAATGAGGGATCTCGGTCGTCTCCGGATCGAGAGGGCCGCTGGTGGCTGGTGGGCATGAGGGGCTGCGCTCTCATTCTTCTAGGGCTTAGCGCAGGGGTCTACCCGCGCTGCAGCTCTCGGTTGCTCGATTCCTCGCTTCTGTTGTAGGCGAAATGTACCTCGAGTCTGTGGAATGTTGCTCTGAGGAACCGTTCGCGGGACAAGGCTACCCTTCTCGGAGTCTCGCGCCGAACAATGCCTGTGGCTTTGCCGATCCGGCTCAGCGTGTCCTAATGCCGCGCATCCCATCCAGATACGATCGGAGTCCAGACGATAATACTACCTGGATAGGTCGTTGCCTCAAGAGACACACACTCTGGTGGCGCATCTACTGGGCGCTATTCTGCAGCAGGGCGTGACCTGGGGCACTTGCAGGAACCTCCCAGTCTGACCCAGGTGTCACTTGAACTCAAAATTCTTCTGGTCAGCTTGATCACATTATTCGGATCGCCGAGTCCAGTCCTTCTTCGGCAAAAAGACGGCGTTTGACCGCCAAACCAGAACTCCGTCCAAGTCGCAGGGAGAACAACAGTGTCCGGGCTCATGCGGCCTTTAAGATCTATCGTTTCAGATGATCAGAGACTTCAGACGCATCAGTGCCCAGGGGGTGGATCTCATACACTATCACAAGGCGGTCCTAGCCACCCTCGTGCGTAATTTGTGGCTGCACTGGCAGATAATCATCGCAGGGTATCTCCAAATGGGCGGTGTGATTTGCGTGCTGCCGAGCAATCAGTCACATCATCCTATCTCTCCTGTTGCATGATCTACCTCGCGGCTCCGAGTTCGCCACGGGGCGCCTTGGTTGAAAATTCTTTTGGATGATGAACCGAGGTTCCATTCGAACACAAACAAGTTCCACACAAATCAGACGACCGGATGACCGGACGATTGAGGCGTCTAGAGCCAGACTCATAATACGGCCCATGTCGCCCAAGTTGGAAATCTTGAATAGCCCCACGCCCGCCGTCTCTTGCCCGATCCTGATTTATCTGGCGTGGGGGCTAGTTCAACTATTGGAGATCCGATGAATTCGCGCGTTATGATTCTTGGCATATCAGACATGGCTGTAATGGTGACTGTACGTTGGGTTGAGGTCGAATTCGGCAAGGTATTGGATTTCCACACATGTGGCATCGCTGTCTCCATTTTCGTTTCAAAAAATAGATACCCAAGACTTGGCCAAACTTGATGAGATACCCGCATGAGGAACACAACGTACTCTGAACTTGAACGGTCTGTCATCTCAACAATAATCCCATGCACGGAAATGAAGCTCAGCGCCAGGCAATCTACGGGGTCGATTACCCCAGAGTATCTCAGAGACACATTTCCAGGGCGTGACCATCCTAGCAATCCAAGGTTTTCCCAGAAATCGCCCGACCTCGCCAACCGAACTTCCGATGCTGATGTAAAGAACCGAGCCTTTCCCAAGAGAATTCCTAACTTTGTTTTCTTTGCAGGCAAGCCTGCTCAACCCGTGCGTTACACATGCCAAGTTTTGCGCCCGAGCATACGAAACGTTGCTTCTGTCACTGGTATGATGCGCCGCTGTTCATGCTTCACGACGAGCACGAATCGCGGAAGCGACCCCTAGGCATCCTGTCACGCTCGACATGTTTCTTCTGCCCTCGGCAAGCAGATCTTCTCAGGATCCCAAAGCTTGATGACACTTGGCAGCGGGGGTTGGATTTTGGAGCCTGTTTTGAACGAAGGCAGTCTCAACTTGATCATGCTCTCTGCGTAGGCCTCATTATGTATTATCTATTGCTCATGCTACATCCACGCGGATCGTGTAGTCGTCGCCATCCTGCTCGAGGAGCGTCACCGTGACGCCCCAGTCTGCAACCGTGTACGAGGTCATACTCTCGTTGGCAAAGCTCAAAGGCGCATTGTCAAGATCGTCGATTGAACAGGTAGCCGTACCCCAGCCAGGGTTTCCGTCGAGCACCCGGATCGGCCCCTCGCCCGTGGCAAGGTCCGTCGCCACCGTGTAGAGCAGAACGCCCGTCAAGCAGCCGTCAGCGTTGTTGCCCTGCTTCGAGCGCACCTCGGCCACCAGCGCCGCCGTCTCGCTCTGCTTCACGACAACGGCCTTGACGCCGCCGGCGGTCTCAAGCGGCGAGAGCTTGTGCGTCGTCGACGTAGACCCGTTGCTGGGGGCGTTTCCGGCGGACGGAACGACGCAGTCAATCTGGTCGTCGGAAAGCCAGCCCAATCTCCACTTGTTCCAAGCGAAGTAATCCGGGCTAGACGCGCCAACGTTGGCCATCATGTCCCAGTTGCCGGTGTATTGGCCCGTGTAGCCATCCGGAATCGGGTACAGGTCCGGCAGGCAAAAGGTGTGGCCAGTCTCGTGGTTGAGAGCCTTGTAACCCCACCAATCGTAGGTGTCGATGCCCATCGTCACGGCCTTTTTGGCAATGTAGTTGACGTCGTAAGTGTATGCGCCGGACGCGAGAGCCGCCGACAGCTCGATTCCCGTAGCGTTCGAGGTCGGGATGACGTACAGGACGTCGGTCAGGGGCCCGTCGGTGCTGTTGACCTCGGGAACCGGCGTGTTGGTGGCCGCGAGCCATTGCGCCAATGCGTCTTGGACGTAGGCGTAGTGATCCTGATGCTGCAGAGGTCTCACGAAGTGATAGTCGGCGACGTTTTTGGGCATCCGATAAAAGCGGGTGGTGTCGGCGGTGATGTTGAGCGACAGTTGGCCGTACGAAGACGTGTTAAGCCATTCCTCGGCCGGAGGGATCAGGCGATCGTAGAGCTCTTGCGGCGACGCTTCGGTCGCCGTCTGATCGGGAAAGTCGATAAAAAGGAGCAAGGCGTTGAGTGTGCCGGTACTGGGAGCGCAGTTGGAATCATAGCCGAAACCGGAACTGAGAAAGGTGCTCTGGACTGCCGGGAGCTTGCATGACGAGCTATCAGCTCTTCGGTTGATCGAAGCACTCGAAGCGAATGCTGCAGTGGCAAGCAGCGTTGTTCCCTGCAGAAGCCAGTTCTTTGCGACCCTCATTTTGAAGGCGGTTGGTCTAACTTGGGCGGTAGAGCAGTGAATGTTGGACGGAAATGAGATGCAGGAAGCCTCGGTACCCCTAAGCAGTGGCATTTCTTGATTTTTATTTGGGTGATAGACATCGTGATTTCGAAGCTAGAACGAGCCAAGATGTTAGTTTGGTTCTAACTATAGTGCAGTTTAATTTTTTTCCCCGTGAGGGACCCGTTGAATGCGAGATGAACATCAAGGGTCTGTCCCCAGACTCGGTCGTCCCGGCTCCACCTGGGCCATGGAGCAATCAGCTCAGATGATATCATGGCTTGACGCAAACGAATGTGTCTGAACGGCTATGTCATGACCGAGCGATGCTACTACCTAGGTGTGGAGGCCGAGAAAGGCGAATCGAGGACTGGTATGCCAGCTAGGAGAAGTGTGCAGGCTGTTGCCCACAGTGACGGGCTGCGTACGACCTATCAGCGCACTGGGGTTGCTGCATCTCCTTACTGATTATGCCCCAGACGCTCATCATGAATGCCGGACGCTGCAGAACCCTGGCCTTCCGGGCTCAAGCACCGCAGGGCGGGCAATACATTGCCGATGCCGCGGCTACCAAGATGGATCGGCCCACGGCATACCCCTTTATTGGATTGCCGGGCCGACATGTGGGCTCAACTCTTCCAAGCCCGCGGGTCCGGGCGACATCCGCTTTGGGCCCACACGCTTGGAATTGTAGGGTGATTTGTCGGTGTTGCTCTCATTCGGGAGAAACCTTGGTTTCTTCGTTGGACATTCTTATAGCTTTTTTCTTTCCGCCATACATTCACAAGAAGGATAATACAATCAGTCCCTGGAAAAGCGATCCAATATTGAGCCGGCTCCTCAGTAAAGCCTGCATCGATTGATGTCATCCGTGTTTGTGACCCAGCGTCTCTTGGCAGGATTACTCATTGTAGGCTGCCGCATATGAAGATAACAACCCAGGCGGCTGTTTTAGGCTACCATATGCAGCCCGCCTGCATTTACTAGCCCTAGCCCCCGTTCCGAATCCGACCCCTCACATCTACATCTTGCAACATCTTGTGTGAGCTAGCTCTTCTATTTCACGTCAACTCCACGGCCAGCCTTGCCTACCTCCGGTCATCTCTTGACTGTTCGATGTATGATGGCGCAGGCCACCTATCAGTATGATGGTTTGCCTCAGGGCCGCTGGTTTCGCCTGTTAGAAATCCGGCCCGGGGTGGCGAATGATCCACTCGTTTGCGACTTGGTCACAGTTGAGTTGGACAAAGCTCCCTCGTATAAGGCTTTGTCCTATGTTTGGGGAGATCCTACGGCAGTTTCCGGCATCACTTGTTCCGGGTTTCAACGATCGGTCACCGTCAGCTTGTTCGATGGATTGCGACGAATGAGAGCACCGGACGGCGTAGTGACAGCATGGGCTGATGCCATCTGTATCAACCAAGACGACAACGACGAGAAAGCGCACCAAGTCAACCTCATGGGTGTCATTTACGACCGTGCGGTCGAGGTCGTGGTGTGGTTAGGCAAGGACGAGAAGGGCTTGGCAGAAGCTGCATTTGAAGGACTACGAACGATCAATGTTGCTGTTCAACATGGGACGCACATGAACGTGTCTGTTGTTTCGGGCGCCTCCATATCCTTATCCGAAAGCCCGAGATCCCAGGAAACTGTGTCGTTCCCCATCCAACAACGTAGTAGCAACCTACGGCAACAGCTGAAGGCCCAACATCTCGAAGCGATCAAAGAACTCTATCAAATCCAATGGTTCACCCGAGTATGGGTCCTTCAAGAGGTCGGTCTGGCCAGTGAAGCTACTGCTTTCTGGGGAGACTCTCATATTGATTTCAGCGAAATCGCCATGTTCATTCTCTTCTCCATGACCGAAGAACACCTGGATTACGCCCTCGGACAAGACGTCAAAGATATTATATCTGGCTCGCCCTATTACGCGTTTTGGAACGTTTGGTCTACATATAATAAGAAGGATTCTTGGGTAGCCCGATGCCCCTCGTTAAAAGCCTTCTCAGAGCGACAAGCGGTCGAGTGTCGTATCGACTTTCTGGTAGTGCTGGAAGCGTCCCGACGATTCAACGCCACGAATGCGCTGGACCATGTATTCGCTTTTTTGGGACACCCAAAGGCGCTGGTGCCTGCAACAAACGAGACGCTTGTGCAGGCGGACTATAAGATTACACTAGAGGATCTTCACAGTCTGATAGCTAGCCGTCTGGCGGAGCAATCTCTTAACTTTTTGGTTCAGGTCCAAAACCAACAAAACAACCTTGAACCGAACTGCTCTATCCCATCATGGATTCCTCAGTGGAGTATCAACAACGGTGATGCTCCCACTGCGTTCTGGGAAGCTTGGGACGCCAGTCTCCGCGTCTCAACACATCCCTTGTTTAGTGCTCGACAATCCATGAAAGGCATGCACGTGTCTGGCCTGCTATTTGACACCGTGGACTTGTACACCGATGTGATGAGGAAGGACGATTTCGACCGTTCATCTTCAGGGCCCGGTGGCCTGGTTGAAACGTGTTGGAAGTTGACAGAACAGGCTTTACAGACCAAACCGCATAATTATGGCAACAATAGGCTGCTCTCTTTTGCCCTTACATTGATCTGTCACCACAGAAGCAAATATACGGGCGAGGCAGAGTACGAGGCTTTGCTCGCATTGTTTGTCCGATTCTGCGCGGTCTACAACGGGAGGTTCTGGAGAGACAACTTGGAAAAATTTGAAGTCTCTTTCCTCAATACACCTCCGCTTGGTGAGAGAAGGGTCGTCGCCCAGTTTCAAGACTATGGAACCAATAGGAGGTTCTTTGTGAGCAATGGAGGATATTGGGGCCTCGGCCCCTCACTCATGCAACAAGGGGACATATGCGCAATCCTATTCGGAGCTGACGTCCCCTTCATCCTCAGATCGACAAGCAGAGAGGGCGAGTACCGGCTGGTTGGTCAGGCTTACATATACGGCGCCATGTATGGTGAAATAATTGAAAGATGGAAGGTGGGCGAGGCAACGTACAGGAAACAAGACATTTGCTTGATATGAGCATCATGCTGGAAGCAGTTCGTAGTTACAAGAATGGCCAGAAACCCAAAACCAATGTGCCAATTAAACGGAGTAATTCAACAGTAAATAATCTTTTCCAAGGATAGCATGTACCTGGCAGCGCTTTTATCAACCCGAGGCAGCGCTCGACTTCTATTTCTCTAGAACGGGCCATGGAAACACGGTTGGAGCTACAACATTAACGTGCAAGACGGGGACCATTCGCTCGACAACCTGCCCGAAGCCTAGACCACCTAGTCAAGGCTTAGACGCCCGGTGGATATGGATTTCATGACCACTTGGGAGGGTTTTACATAATATCCCCTTTCGGGGCCGGGCCGGTATTTCTTTGATGCCGGTCCGGTCCGGTCGACCCACATCTTATGGGGCCGGCCCGGGCAGATACGCGTACGGTAGCCCACCAGGGAGTCACCCAGTATTTTAATCTCTCTCCATAGCTTTCCTAGCCGAGCATACATTCAACCCATGAGCGCAACGAGATTATGCCCGCATGTTGGGGGTCGGCTTGGTTTGCGGGGTTGTCCTTAGCTCCTGCGCCGAGATCACAGCTTGTTGCACTATATTGCATGAGCCTCGGTGGATCAACTAGATGCGCGACCGGCACCCGGCATGCGGATGTCCCTCACCCCCGCAAAGCTCCGAGGCTCGTCTGAGGTCCCTGCAACTATGGGGTGATCTACGCTAGAGCAAGCCGTCCCGTCTTTGAGGAGAAATCGCTGGTAGCCTATATAAGCC
This sequence comes from Colletotrichum coccodes, assembly GCA_020466075.1. Lineage (NCBI taxonomy): Eukaryota > Fungi > Ascomycota > Sordariomycetes > Glomerellales > Glomerellaceae > Colletotrichum > Colletotrichum coccodes. Next base: position 36,772 of record JAIMZG010000780.1, read on the forward strand.
CAAGTTGCCGGCCCTGCAAATTTCTCAACAAAATACCGTTCTGATTTTCTCTTGCACATGATACCTATACACACAGGAGACCATCAAGACGAACATAAATATGGCAGACGTCTTTTCTAAACTTCAGGACAAGAGCCTGCTTGTCTCCTCTGGTCTCGTTGCTGGCGAGTGGAAGAATGGCCAGGACGGCAAGACGTTCCCGGTTTACGAGCCTTCAAGCGCAACGGTTCTACAAGAGTGCGCCAACCTGAGCCGGCAGGACTTTGTCGACGCAATCGAGAGCGCGAAAAAAGGATCCGCCAAGTTTCACGAGTCAACAACGGCGAAGGAACGAGGAGCACTGCTCCGCAAGTGGTACGACCTGGTAATTGCCAATACAGATGATTGTACGTTATCCGCACTACGTCGAGAGACTGGCAGAATATTTGATTCCTAACACGCTCGCAGTGGCATTGATTCTGTCGTTGGAGAATGGCAAGACATTTGCCGAGGCTAGGGGCGAGGTGGTGTACGCTGCGTCCTTCATCTCATGGTTTGCCGAGGAGGCGACGCGCTCATACGGCGACACCATCCCTTCATCATACGCCAACACCACAGTCTTGACATTCAAGGAGCCTGTGGGCGTTTGTGGCATCATCACCCCGTGGAACTTTCCAGCGGCCATGATCACCCGCAAAATCGCCCCTGCGTTCGCCGCAGGATGCTCAGTCATTATCAAGCCCCCTAGCGAGACCCCTTTCAGTGCTCTAGCACTCGCCAAGTTGGCCCTGGCTGCTGGTATCCCGTCGGATATCATCCACGTCGTGCCGACCAAGGATAGAGAAGCCTCGATGGAGCTCGCCAACAATCCCATTGTGAAGAAGCTCAGCTTCACCGGCTCAACTGGCGTCGGCAAGATGCTTACCAAGGCTGCGGCAGGCACGATGAAGCGTGTTAGTATGGAGCTGGGAGGCAATGCTCCTTTTATCGTGTTTGACGATGCCGACATCGACCAGGCGGTAGAGGGTGCCTTGATCTGCAAGTTCAGATGCTCCGGACAGACTTGCGTGGTAGGTGCAGCGATTCCCGAATCCTTGTTGTTTCTGACTAATAACTTTGTTCAGTGCGCCAACAGACTGCTTGTCCACGAGAATGTCGAGGCTGAGTTTGTGGAGAAGCTCGTCAAGCGCGTGCAGCAGTACAAGCTCGGTCGGGGCATCGATGAGGGAACCACACAGGGCCCTCTCGTCAACGCCGCTGCCGTTAAGAAGGTGGACGCCCACGTCCAAGACGCGCTCAAAAAGGGCGCGGTTCTTCACACGGGCGGAAAAGCGCCTGACGGCCTCAAGGGATACTTCTACGAGCCCACTGTGATCAGCGGGGTCACGACCGAGATGGAGGTGGCGCACGACGAGACATTCGGCCCACTGGCGGCGATATTCTCTTTCAAGACCGAGGCAGAGGCGGTCGACTTGGCTAACGCTACGGAGTACGGCCTCGCCGGGTACTTCTTCAGCATGGATATCTCCCGCGTCATGCGTGTGGCAAGGCGGTTGGAGTGCGGCATGCTGGGAGTGAACACCGGTCTCATCAGCGCAGCGGAGGCGCCGTTCGGTGGTGTGAAGGAGAGTGGACTCGGCCGCGAGGGCAGCAAGTATGGTTTGGCGGAGTACCAGAACATCAAGTCTGTCACCATTGGAAACCTTGGCTTCAGCTGAGGATTACAAACATAAACTTCGGGACGGAGGGTGAATGGTTTATAGTTACTAGTAGGCGTTACCTGAGCGTATGGGAAAATGGAGCAAAAGTCGAATTTCCGAATCAAGGATTTTCCCCCATTTCCATCCTGGGGGGGGACCGCGTCATGACGTCCGTGACACACATGCGTCAACGCCGCGCTGATCTCCCACGCAGAAACAAAGCTAGAGTCAGTTTCCCCGTGCTGATGCCACGCGGAAGCTTGAGCTTGTTCAAAGGTTCTGATTAGGCTCTTTTAGAGCGATTAAATCGACGGGGAGAAAATCTAAACCCCCACAGATGATTTCATACAAACTCCCGTAACTCTGCCCAAAACTCCAGACGTACCAATCCAAACCCTGCCCGAAAAGCAAACTCCGCTCCCGTCCCATGTCTACCCAGCAATGACAACAGCGGTCTTTTGGGCTTGCTTTTCAAGGTACCCCCGATGTTCCGGTTGAATGACGACCAACTCCTCCTTTGCTTCTGCTGCTGCCAACGCGCCCTTTGCCAACTCCTCCTCTATCCGTTTCAAACACTGGTTGGCTGGTGACGGGCGGTGAACTGTCAATAGCTTGACGGCACTTGTCGCTTTTTCCAGGGATTCGATGCTCCCTCTGTACGACTCGCACGGATTGGCCATTGTGATGTCAACCTTGCCCTTTCCGAGACATCTCATCAATGACCCGAGAAGCATGCTGTTGCACTCCTCAGCATCTGGTGAGCTATGGTAGTATCCCTTCATGTACCGGCACCCTTCCTTGAGGCATCTGTACAAGACGACGAAGTGGTCCAAGTTGGCCGAGATGAGTGTCTGGCGGTGCTTGGCGATGGTTTCTGGCGGAAGTCATGTTAGTGACGGGCCTGTTATCAGAATTGCGACCCTGAAGAACTTACCAAACACTTTCGGAGGCCGCAAATAGACAATCTTGTCAAGGGGAAAGTTGTATCCTTCTGGGCCTGGCTTCCAGATCTTTGCCGAGTGTCCAAACACCAACCGGCCTTGTAGGTCGATCATTGACTCGCAAGTAATCTTCTTGAACATCATCTCGAAAACTTCTGCCTCGCCCAGCTCCCATGCAACACACATCAGGTGCGCGTTGTCGGTTTGGTGCCTCACACCCTGCATCCACGAGCGGGCCCATGGTCGGACGATTACCGTCATATCGTACTTCTCCGTAATGGTGAGGACGTCGTAGAGCCGCATCAAGGTAAGCTTCTCGGGGACGAGGTTGAAGTGGCCATGGACGATATTCAACACAATCTCCATGGCCTCTGTTGAGTCTTCGGGCAAGTCGACGCTCCACTCTCCACCACTCTCCGCCGGACGGGACTCCGCGAACCCGCCAAACAGCATTGCCTTCAGAACCGGGGAGCTTCGTCCAAGCGCTCGCGAGCAGACAACAAAGTCTTGCGGGTGCTCGTCGACATCGGCACCAACACAGAGCCTCAGGTCGCCGTTGTCGTCGAGGTAGATGGTTGGCGAGGATATCAGCTCCGTCACCTGCTCGGTGACCACCATGGTACAGGTAGACATCTTGCCGCCGATGATGCTCCGGTCAATGGGGCGGTAGGGCAAAGAGTCAAACGAAAAGGTCGGGCCGCCAAAGAGGCTCTTGGAGGCGGTTGAACACATCGTGGCCGTATCTCACCTGAGGTTCGTCAAACTTTCTGCTCATAACAGACCAAGGAGATCAGGCGCGCGCGAATGGTAAATATGTCGACGCGCCAAACGGTCAGCGAACGGACCAGGATGCTGTCTCTGCAGGAGAGGCATGAAGGGGTCCGCAGATCACAACGTGATGCCCCGATGTCATGACTAGTCTTTGTCGGGAATCGGTCCCTTTTTCTAACTTTAGGCCAAGATGGGGACCGCGAAATTGGGACGAGAGGTATCATAAACAATGCGTTATAGCCTGTTGGTCCCAACAACAACAGACCCGTTTGTTGCCCAAAAGGCACGAACCCGCAAAGCGTGCAAGCGAAGAACAGGCAAGCAGCCGCTCAACAACGGGGGTGCTCCAAAACCGGTGCGACCCTGGGCCTTGGAAAGCCTGATGCGTTCGCTTCGAGAAATCCGGGTTCTCTTCGGGATGCAAACAAGGAACACGGTGGAACGGAGGCCGGGACAAGCTAGAAAAGCAGGGCAGAAAAAACGGCGTTCGGACCCTTGCTGGCCGGGATCACCGCCCTTGTTTCCCGTTACCCAGGGCGGCTGTGGGCGTTGGTCAAAGGTAACACCTACAAACAAAACATGTGATGAAACCAAGGCTGTGCTTGACTCGGGACGCCTTCGCAGCCGTCCATGCAGCAAAGCTGAAGTTGACATAGTGAGCTGATTGTGTTCCGTGGGACTTGAGCTCTGACTTGCGGGATGCAAAACGTTGCTGTCGTCATCTGCCGTTTCCTGGCAAACCCTAACAGCCGAATCTCTTGTCCCAATTCTCAAGGACCATGAATCGCCCATACAGACACAAGATTTGGGCCGAACCGGGGGACCACTTACAATATCCGTTTCGGGTCAAGGGCGCCTTTGATGATTTTCTAAAAGAAATCCTGGCTGGCCTGAAGGCTGGACAGGTTGACCCCCGCAACCTCCGCTTTAAGGGTCCTGCATACCATAACGGTAATCGTATCATTTCCTACTTCGGACAACAGGGCATCCTGCTTTTCTAATACAACCCCGTATCCCCTTGCGCAAGCGCTGTCCATCTCCAAGGCATGCGAGACCATGCTTTTGGCGGCCAAGTTGACTATAGTGGCTTCGGCGGGGACGGCTATGTTGTAGATGATATTTTCCTGAAATTGCTGTCCCCGATGTGACCTCTGTTGCAGGCATTGAGACCAAGTTTCTCTGCTTCTTCTTTCCTGGCCTTGACGATTTCGGCGAGCCGGCCGAGAGGAACAGTAACATCAGCGTTCCCTGTTTGTTGTTCCCGACCAGCATGACAGAGCTTCTGCCGTCCCCACAAATGCGCACGACATTTTCCGTTTCCACATGATTAAGGCTGTGGTGTACTGTAAAGCGGGGGGTGGATATGCTGAGAGATGAGAGTTGGAAGGGAACGCGAAAGAGGCCGTCGGGTTTTCGACATCTACAGATCCCCTCTCCCCCTTTCCGCATGACGAGGGGACAGTAGAGCGACGGATTTCTTGCGTACCGCAGCAGCTTCGGTTTTCTCTCTTGTTTAGCTGACCTGAGTGTGTCCTGGCTCGTACGCTCTGACGGCCCTTGTACGCTGCGAATGCTGTCATCCACTATACTCGATGCTGGTGAAGCAGTGGAAGAACAGAGCGGGCGTCTCTTGTCAGACAAGCGGTCGCGTCACACCCGACACGTCCCCCTCCCCCCTTTCCCCCGATTCACGACGCACATCTGTGCTTCGTCAATCAGCTCCAGGGTGGCTACAGGGATCCATCAGCAGCCGCAGAGACGGTCTGCCGGGTTGATAGGAGGGGCATCCCCACCACGAAGTAGTGCTACGGGACGACAGCAAGCTTCAAAGTTGCCTCTGTCACGATACCGAGTGTGCCTTCGGACCCCTCAAAGACTCGATCAGGGTTGGACCCTGCAAAGCACCCCCGAGGTCTTCGGCGGATTTTGATTGCGGAGCCATCCGCAATACCGACGGTGATGTTAGCGACCCCGCCACACATTGTGCTCTAGCAGACCGCGTTCGTGCCGGAACCACTCGCGACAATCATTCCTCCAAGCTTTGCACTGGGAGTTTACAGGAACAGAGTCGGTGAGCAACGCTTTCGAGATCTCGTCAGAGACGGCAATCTTGCCTGGGTCTATGGGGGATGATGGATTGTTTCCAAGCCGACAAGGTCGAGGTTGTGTTCTGTCCAACAGACATTCCGCCTCGCAACAAAATCCACGTCTTGAACTCGATGACCTCATTCATGGACGCAAACTCAACAATGATGCCGCCGAAAGAGGCTAATATATGGCCCTCAACACCGCTGCCACGGCTGAAGGAGATGATTGGCATGCGTCATTTGTCACAGGCTCAGTCGTGGCGTTCAACTGCTCTGTGTTACGCGGCTAAGTGACGGCCACGCGCAGGATTTTATGGCCCACAGATGACTACGGAGTAGCCAAGAGCCATCAGACATCTGAGTCGGTCGAAATGACGTCTTCCGTGTAACTGAGTTCCCGTTGGATCTCATCAGTCGGCTACCTGTTGACATTCGCGCTGCTGTTTGCGGTACTAATTGATTATTCTTCTCTCGATTCCTCGTCAAACACCCTACACGACTTTTGTAGTTGGAATAAATCATCACAAGGAGGGCAACCAGAGAGATCATTACATGTAGAGCCCTAGGTTGGGATTTTTCCCCCAGATACAAAGCTTAGCCGGCTGCATTGCAGAATTAGTAAAAACTTCAACTCATTATGTACATATCTGAGCTCAAATATCCAATAATAGCGGTTTCTGTAAGTCACGACGATACCCGAGGGCTGGGAGTGTTTCTTCCTATTTCTTAGTTGGTGTCCGGCGACGACAGCGATCGCAGCCAGAAGCAATGATGCCAGGCTTCCTATAGGCGATCAGGGTTTGCCGATATGCTAAGTATTTTACTTTTGCTGTTGCACTGTGGCTAGAGCCATTCTCGATAGGTAAAGATGCGGTAGGGCCAATTCCTTCCACGATGTCAGCTTCTGGATTTATTCATAATGGGATGATGGAGAACTCTGACTCGATTGCTCCATCTTTAAACACCTGGTTTTCCGAGGTCTATATAGTTGTTAATCATGTTCCATGAAAGTAGGCAGAGAGCAACGAGTCATCTGATAGTATGGCTCGGGAGAGACGCTTGGCAAGCCGTCGGCTTCGGTTTATTCAGCCGTAACACAAAGATGTAGACTCAAAAGCCTTTCCAAACTCCACAGGTGTTCATAGCGCATGCATCCTCGGTGGCTGCTGGCTGTGCCAAAACAGCCGAAGGGTGATGGGCCGATCGAGTTTTGACAGGCTCGAACGACCCAAGTTGCCATTTCTCACCACACAACGCTGTTGCTGGAACCATTGTCCATCAGCTACGGAACTAGATTTTCCGGAGTCGAAGCTGTACTTTAGTACGAGATGTTCAGCTGGTTAGGCTCATATCTCTTACCTATGCATTGCCACGTGGATCGAAATTTGCCAAGAGGTGGTTCGTTGTCAACTGTGAATATATCTCGCAACCACGAAGACGTTCTGGACAAAGTATTCACTTCTCGCATCGACAGCAAGATCCCAAAAGCACTATGCGCATGCTATCAATTTTTCATGTCCTGGTTTAGAATCCGGAACCATCTTTCCAAATACACTGGACCACGGCAGTGTTTTCTAGGTCTATACTCCATTTTACCAATGATAGCTGCCATTCTGATAACTCCGGCACGGAAAGAGCCAGGACCTGGTGTTAACCTGGGCTTATGTCGAAGCTTGTGTCTTCTAGCTTGTAGCCAGTCCACCTTTCACTCCCGTGATCCTCATTCATCCACAACTTTTGACTCATATTTTGGGTTTGTCGAAGCCTTCCCGCCTGTGGGGTGTAGTGCAATGATTGGTTCGAAGTTGAAATTTATTGCGGATATTAGTTTTTGGGGTCAATACCAAATGCGAAACCGCTATTACAAAGCTATGAAGAGGTATGGACAGCAGCAACTAGTGATGTAGGGACCAAGGAGAAATTGGCATGCCGAGATATCATTCCACATTGACCTGCAAGGTCTCGAGACTGGGACTACCGTTCAAAGCCGAGGGCAATTGACACACAAACCACGACAGTAGCACATCCGGGATTTTTCCGGTGCAATATGGAATGTAGGGCCGAATGGCCAGGGTTTTGGACAAGGAAAATTTCTTGACATTGGGATCATAACCTGCCGACCAGGTATCGAGGTAGTGATGACATCACTGCAATGAACTCGATACGACTTGGAATAAAAGCGATGGAAAATGGATTTTCTGCTGTGGGATAGCATGGGGTCATGTCGCACCGCACAATATAGCAAATGGTAACTTGACAAACGCCCGCAATGCAAGCGGCTGATTTCTGACCCGTACTGAAGTGCATCCAGATCAAACACAAGCAAACACACTACGGACAAAAGAAAAGGAAAGAAAACCCCACAACTTGGTGCTGTATTGACTAATTCTGTGTCGGGACATTCGTGTCACTCAAGCCACACGCCATAGTATTTTCACCAGCGCAATCGCTGGGGCATCAGGGCCATTATAGCCTGGTAGCCAGGGAATCCCAACTCATACCGCAAAGACGCATGATCTCGTTGGTAGGGGCTGCATGCTTGGACCAAAGGGCTGTGTCATGAGTAGCATACGACGAGGTGGCCGATGTGATTCAACGACACAGTTTTCGCAAATAAAGGAGAAAGTGTTGACAAAGAGTCTAGGAAAGGGACCTCAGTGGTGCGTGCGGTAACAAGAACCGTCGAGGCCGAATCAACCCTTTGGTCAGCCCAGAACCGATAGGTGAAGTAGACGCTGACTGCCTTGATCCAACCATAGCTGTTAACAGTCACCACTTTGAGGCCAATACGCTCAGACGATCCGCAAGGCAGACAAATGCCCGAGACGAGTGCCTGGCGGAGGCAACCACCGGGGCGGGGCTGATCCCCCCGACGACGCTAGCAGGGACAAAGCCCCTCAATAGCAGCTGTAAGTGGCCTGGAGCGTCAAGCGGGGAGTCGGCCGGCCCCGCTTCGATGGTCCGCGCGGTGGTCCGTGCATTAAGTATGCCGGCAGTGACGTTGGGATCGTGTGTCCATCTCGTCCTCATCCATTCGGCATCATTGTCCGCCGCTCGACCACGGGGTGGGCTTGGATAACGGATCATCAACCTGTACAATCTCGACTAAGAACAACAAGGAAGGAAAAAAGAAAAAGAAAAAGAAAACGACGAGCACCCACGCCGAGAATGAGTCCTGTCCTCTTTTGAACCCCTATTACCGACTCTCACAGGCCTCAAGCAGCTGCCAGCGTAGTGGCTGATATAGGCACCCGCCGTCCAATTACCGTGGCGTGGCTCTTTGGCCGCATTTGACTCACCGGCATCGGGGGCTGAGTCCTCCAGAACTCTGCAGTGGTTCGGGTCAGCCACAAGGACATTCCACCTCAGCTGTCTCATGGGTCGCGAACCACGATTCCCGGAATGTTCAAAATCTGGCGCAGTCGACATGGGATTGGCGTCGCGTCATCAAGGCTACCGCTTGGACGGGCGCATCGAGCAGGCATCAAGATATTAACCTCGTCCCATCACCCGTCTCGCTTCTGCACTCGAGTCACTTTCACTCGCCCTTTCTCATCTCAGAATCTTCGCGCCAAACCTGCCATAACCTCCAGTCGCATTTGAAAGGCTGCTTGTCACGATGCGTATCAGCGAAGCATTCGACAAGGAGGCCCTCTCTGAGAAGGCCTGGCAGTTGCGCTGCAGACTGATGCCTCATAAAGAAGACGCAGGCCGGCCCATCGAAGACATCGAGGGGAGCCTTTCTGACGAGGACCCCAAGAAGCAGCCAGGGAAAAACGCGACGTTTGGCGTCGACCCCACTGTCAAGACCCTCTATGAGGGCAAGAACAGTTCCAATGGCATCTACGACTGGGTTGATTTCCCTCCGAAGCAGATGAGCAAGAAGGCGGCAGAGAGCCAGGACCGTCCCGCCATCAGAGTCTACAAGATCAAGGACATCGACAAGCCCGTCATGGGGGGCCGCTTCTCCTTGACCTATCACCAAATCAGCATCCAGAATCCGGCCCTCGTCGCTGCGCTGGAGCCGATTCTCAAGAAGGAGGATTTCCACATCGACCCCAACGACGCTGCGACGTTTGAGGCTCCTTTCCGTCCGTTGTTCTTCTGCTACGACGAGATTTTGAATCTGTACAAGACAACCGACGACAGCTCGCTCAAGGGCTATCTGCAGCTCCTGGTGCGCACCTTGGACGACATGCTCGGGGAACCGCGCGAGAAGAAGCGGAAGCTACAGGCCAGCGGCCTCATCAACTTTAAAATGGCGTGGACCTACTTCCCGAGAGGCTCCGTCGTCTACAGCAGTGCCCGCAATACGGAGATGCTGTGTAAGGTGGAAGACACGACGTACGAGAGAGTCGACGGCTGCGTTTTCCTCGGCATCAACTGCAAGATCCTCACCTTCAATGGCGAGAGCTTCGTCTGGACCGACCACAAGCTTCAGATTCCAAAGTTTGCCGGAAACAGGCCCATTCGCGACCTCGACCACTATCCCCTGCAGTTTCACGTCAAAAAGGACGACATCATGCAACGGACGCTCGCCAGGGGCATCAAGGTCTTGGACCTCCAGGGGTTGACGTACTGCACGTACAACGGCATCGCTGCTGGCGAGAAGAGCAAGCACAACGTCGAGGGCAGGATCCTCATCGACGTTGTTGGGTACAACAAGTACGAACGGACCCAAGGAAAGAGGGAACAGGACGACGCGAACACACGACGGAACCGTGTCACGCAGAGGCACGCGTGCCTCCCCGGTGATGACGAAGACGAGCCCGAAGATTCTGAACCCAAGAGGACGGAGGCCAAGAGCGGCAAACACCTTGGCGTGAAGGAGCAGCGGAAGAACAAGGAGGAGATGCTTGCCCGGGAAGAGGACCTGGTGTTTATGTCGCCTTTGATTGAGGGTTTCGCTTTGAAAAACAAGATATGGTGTACGTCTTCTCTCCGATCCCATCGGCACCGGTATTCCTACTAATATGAGCAGTGGCCTTCTTCGTGGAGGACATTGAGCCCATTGTCTGGAACGACAAGGCGTACGATCACTTGGTCTACGACGAGCAGCAAAAGGACCTGGTCTTGTCGTTCGTCGAGAACCACGGTCTTGCTAACAGGAATGCGATGGAAGATGTCATCGTGGGCAAAGGACAGGGCCTCATCATCCTCCTCAGCGGCCCGCCCGGCACCGGAAAGACCCTCACCGCAGAGGCGGTCGCGGACAGGACTCATCGGCCGCTGTTCTACCTGCAGGCCGAGGACCTGGGCATCAACCCCTCGACGCTGGGCGAGAAAGTCAAGCGGGTGTTCGAGATGGCCACCGAGTGGAACGCAGTCATCCTCCTCGACGAAGCCGACGTGTTCATGGCTGAGCGCAACCCCAATGACATTGCGCGCAACGAGCTCGTCTCCATCTTTTTGCGCGAGCTCGAATACTTCCGCGGCATCATCTTCTTGACCACGAACCTGTACAACACGATCGACACGGCGTTCCGCAGCAGAGTCAGCCTGCATTTGCTGTTCAAGGCACTTAGCTCTGACGCTCGCGAGCTCATCTGGCGCAAGTTCTTGGGTAGGCTGCCTCAACACGGGTCTGTCAGTGGCACAGGAGGCGAGATTGGCCTGCTTTCGGGCGAGGACATGAAGGAGTTGGGGCAATGGCAGCTCAACGGTCGTGAGATCAAGACTGCCGTGAAAATGGTCTCCAAGTGGTGTGACCACAAGAAGTACGATATGAGTCTGGCGAGGTTGGAGAACGGCATCCGGGTGACGAGCCCCCATGCCTCGAAGCAGAAGCACGCGGAGGATGATGACGATCTTTACAACTGACCTCTGAAGTGTTGATATCTGAGAGTCGGTCCCACTGTTGTATATCATGAAAAAATGACGTTCCCTTCGTTCGAAGTTAATGGAAGCCTCCCGGGATCATCAAGAGTGAGACGAAGCATCATGGCTCCCACTTGCACATCTGCCTCGCCGAGCAGACGAGGAAAGGCAGCCCGGGCCACGAACGGGGCCTTCTCCCGCCAGCCGTGGCCCGCTAACGGATGCATGTTAGCGCTCTTTTCTAGCGCACTCCCCGCCCTTGCGCGCGCGAGTCGCTCCCTTGACGAATCTAACAGTTCCACGGATGCATCTCCCGCTTCACACTCAAACAACTCTCACCCAGCTCATCCGGCCCGCTTCCCCAGCACTTCGGCTTACAATTGGGATCTTGGCAGCATCGAAAGGAGGGAACAGCCTGAAAAGAACAGCACATCAAAGATATGGACGTCGAACCGGGACCTGTCCGGAGAGGCAGCACCAGCACCACCCGAAAACCGACGGGTCCGCCGACCGGCGCGCCCACGCCCGCGGCGGGCAGACGCTTCCGCTCGGGTTCCCAAGCCGAGGCTGCTCGCACCTCCAACGCCTGCCAGATCTGCCGGGACAAGAAGGTGAAATGCTCGGGCCAACGGCCGTGCAAGTACTGCTCCAAGCGGGGGCTGGACTGCGTGTTCTCTGCCTCCGAGAAGAGGAAGCTCTACTCCGTCTCGTACGTCTCGTCCCATCACCGGGTGCTGCTTTGACTATGCCTGGTTTTGATTGACCGTGGATCGGAAACGATTGCTGAGAACGACTCTCCATGACGTAGGCAGATACGTGAGCTCGAGGGTAGAGTGGCCTTCTATGAGCGCCAAGGCCGCGAGAAGTCGACTCTAGCTGCGGCGTCCTCTTCAGCGCCGACATCGCCCATGTGGCGCTTGCCCTCTGGGGTTCAGAATCCAGATGCAGACTCGGCCACCATGGACGTCACGCAAGATGGCAACGGTCTCAGCGGCAGCGCCGCCTCCCCCTCGAGTTCTGGCCTGGGCCAACCTCGGACGGTCATGTCTCAGCCAACGTTTTCACCCACGCTCGAGGAGGTACGAATCGGGGAACCGGTGCCCACGTCTACGTCGTCCGTACGGATCGGCAGAAGTAAGTGGGCCTCTCGTGCACTCTCGCGAAAGGACAACTGTGGGCTGTGGGCGTGTGTATGTGTGCGTCGGATGCTGACGCCGGGAACCAGCCATCGCCCCCGAGTCGGCGCTTTCTTCGAGCGAGACCTTTGGCTCCGAGATCAAGACCCTCCTCGTGTCCCGCTCGAACCCTGGATCCACCGCCAGTCCGTCCACCAGCGCCGTGACCCCGCTTCTACACATCGACCGGCGCGGGCTGGAGGCCATCGGGCCGTGGCCGACCGAGGAGGAAGCTCACGCCATGCTCGATGTCGTTATCTTCAACGTCGGGATATCGCAGCAGCTATTTGACGCCCGCGCCTTCTCAGACAACCTCTCCGTCCTGTACCACGATTTTAACACGGATGTACGGTTACCCGAAATCTGGATCGTCGAGGCTTTGCTGGTGTTTGCTGTCGGCCGTCTGCTCCAGGGGAGGGATGACGAGAACGGCGACCTTCCGGGCACTACTTACTTCAGAGAGGCGGTGAAGCGGACGCCTTTGTTGAGTGGTCTGCGCAAGCACGGCATTGCTGGGGTTGAGATCATGGCCTTGACGGCCTTGTATCTTCAGACAACGGATCGCAAAGATGACGCATACTTGCATGTGAGTCGATTCCGGCCAGAACGAGACGAAGGGTTTTATTGACCGAGTCGAGTCGAATACCGCGCTACGGCTGGCTATTAGCCACGGTATGCATCGGGCAAACAGTAGCCAGAGTCTTCGAAGATCCGAAAACGTCCATAAGAATAGGCTTTGGTGGTCTATCTACATGCAAGAGAGGTGAGCAACTACACTCCGTCGCTTATCACAGAACGGCCTACTGACGGATGTTCAGGAGGCTATGTGCCGCTGGTGGGTATCCCATGTCCATTGAAGACTACGCAATCACGACCAAGCCACCATACGAGGTCCTCGGGTTCCCGTCCGCCACGGCTTTGTGCGTCAATGTCGAAGCGGCGAGGATCACGGGCAAGATCACTACGAGTATGCTGCTACTGACCCGTTCTGTAGGAGAATAAAGGCTGACTGTCCGGTAGCAATCTATTCGCAAAAGGATGACCCCGAGGCCACTTTCATCACCAATGTCCAAAATATATTGCACTCCCTGTACGAGGTGGAGAAGACCATGCCACCCGAGTACGCGATGGAAATTAAGCCGTCGGGCCTTACCGTGGCCGGACGACCGTTTATGGAAGCACCCACCACGACATCGAGGACCAGCTCGAGTTTGTACACATCGGTGTACTCGGCAAGTCACCTCTTTGATAGCCGTTCAAGGCGCGTTGCTGACATCAGCAGGCCGTGATCCATACTGTCCGCCCCATACTGCTGTACATGGCTCGCAATAGCCGCGATCCGGAGCGAGAAGGTTCTCGCAGCGAAGTGAGCCCGGCACTGGTACGGCTTGCGGAGATATGCGTCGAAGCTGCCAGCAAGAGTCTCGTAATCTTGCAGGAACTGCGTGAAAAGGAGATACTTGGTACGCCTGATGTCATGCCATTTGCCTAGCACTGCTAATACAGCTGGGATGTGCAGCAAAAAATGCATTCTTGGACCTTGATGCTACATTCTCCGTGGGGTTCGTCTTCGTCCTGGTCGAGGCAATCAACCCCGGAAAAGGCCTCGGGTTCAAGGGCATCGACGGATCCAGGGCCATACTCCGGTATCTCGTCACTCTGGGCAACCGAGCAGCGGGCAACCGCCTTGCCGAGCTCGATCAGATGTGTACGCACCTTGCGTTACCGGTTCACCAGTCAACCGGCCAGACCCCTCCAGAGCCATTCACGGATCTCCTGACGCAGAAATTCTCGTTCACGAGCGGATATGGAAACGCCGATACAGCTTCCGAACGGCCATCGGCCAACGTCAACGTTGCAGGCCCGGGGGTTGATGGGGCGAACGGTCGGCAGAGGGATGGAGCCGCGGCGGCCGAGGCCTGCAGCGACGTTGGTCAGCTTGATTTCGGGCTCAACGGTGCCGACTTGGCGAGCATACCTCTGGAAGGCGAAAACAGTCTGTACTGGGTCTACCACACTCCGGGTTTCTTGTTTACCGGCGTCGAGCAGACAGACTGGGAGGCCTTGGAAAACCAGATACCGTGGGGCAATCAACGCTGAGCTTCGTCATTTTTGGACTTTGTGGACCATAGCCACAGAAGGCTATAGACCCGATGATAGATAACCGGTAACTTGGACCTGTTGCGTGAATGAACGAGGGCAACACTGGCGGGTAGCTCGGAACTGGGTTGGTCGTTGGTGCCGCCGGATAAGCCTGGTGTTGCGCCAGGATCCCAGTCTTCAAAATCATTGTTCCCTTGATCGGTGAGACAGCCCTCGGATACGACTGCCGAAGAGAGGAAAGACTCGAGGTTCGGCTTCGGGTTCCGTATGCGACCAGTCTCCCGCGACCATCAGGAATGCATGTTCTAACACCACACTGCTCCTGCTCCTGGTCACGACTCAATAGCGGCCGGACTTTTCCCCATCTTTGCGGAGTGTCTGGGGCAAACCCCGCATTCTCGCAACTCGGCGATGGGCTGAGGTCTATGTATCCCCAGATAGTCAACCCCAGATCGATGCAAGAGAGTTGACGAGTGAGGCGATAAGGCGCAGACAAGACCGACTATATAATACTTTGATGGCCCAGGCAACCATCAAAATCAGAAACCGTATCTCTTCCGTAACCAGGGGTCCTTTCCATTGCCAGCAGACATAGTCCCGGTTAGCGTCGACCTTGTTTTGCAGGATACCAGTAGACTGGTCGCTCTCGTACCGGTCCATCGAGAGATTACGGTTCTTCAGGCTGTTAACCCTCCGTCAACATCACGAGATCACGCCGATAACATGTCGGCCAAGGGAGAAGAGCCTCCCGTGGCTTTGGCCGAGGAGCTCGAGATGACCAAGAAGCAGGACGAGGAGCATGTGGCCTTTGAGCAGATTAGCCCAGAGGAGGAGGCCGCCCTCGTCCGCAAACTCGACAGAGTCTTGATGCCGCTGATGGCGTTTGTCTACTTCTTCCAGTGTTAGCTCGTGCCAGCGAACCCCAATGTTTTGACTTGATCTGACCGCCCGACATCTACAGACCTCGACAAGCAATCCATCAACTACGCCTCGGTCTTCGGCCTCCGACAAGACCTACGTCTGACCGGCCAGGACTTCTCCTGGGTCATCTCCCTCTTCTACTTTGGCCAGCTCTGCTCCGAGTACCCGGCCGCGTATCTCATGGGCCGTCTCCCCATCGCCCTCTTCGTCGGCGTAACCATCATCGCCTGGGGCGGTGTCGAGATGTGCCTCGGCGCGACCCACGACTTCAAGGGCCTCGCGGCCGCCCGCTTCTTCCTCGGTTTCGCCGAGGGCGCCGTCTCGCCGGCCTTCATCATCATCACGTCCAACTGGTACCGCCGCCGCG
Organism: Colletotrichum coccodes; assembly: GCA_020466075.1. Lineage (NCBI taxonomy): Eukaryota > Fungi > Ascomycota > Sordariomycetes > Glomerellales > Glomerellaceae > Colletotrichum > Colletotrichum coccodes. Next base: position 52,633 of record JAIMZG010000780.1, read on the forward strand.
AACACCCGATCCGCGTCGCGACCTGGGTCTCCATGTCGGGCGTCTCGCAGATCCTCGGCGCGCTGATGATGTACGGCATCGGCGGCGCCACGCAGATGGCCATGGAGAAGTGGCGCGCCATGTTCCTGATCAGCGGCGGGCTGACCTCCGCCTGCGGAATCGCCTTCTGCCTGCTCATGCCGAGGGATACCACGACGGCTTGGTTCCTCAACGAGAGGGAGAGGGAGGTCGCCACCAGGCGACTGGCACTCGACCGCGGAACCCGAGACAGGGCCGAGTTCAACACCAAGCAGATGTTCGAGGCGCTGAAGCAGCCGCTGACGTGGATGTACTTCATGATGGCGCTCTGCATCACACTCACCACCCCTATCCTCAAGGTCAGCCCCCCTCACGTCCATGCCCCCCCTGCCACAACCGCGAACCTAACAACGCCCGAACCAGTCTCGTCCCTCGTCATCAACGGCTTCGGCTACTCGCCCTTCACGACCATGCTCGTCGGCCTCCCCGGCGGCGCCATCAGCTTCACGACAATCTGGGCCAGCGCGCTGATCCCGCGCTTCTTCCCCGGCACGCGCGTTTACACCTCCATCGGGCTCTCCCTCGTGCCTCTCCTCGGCTCCGCCATGCTCCTCGCGCTGCCCATGAAGGGCGCCGAGTGGGGCATCGTGGCGAGCACGTGGCTCGCGGCGTGCTGCAGCTCGCTGCTCAGCTCGTCGGCGTCCATGATGGCGTCCAACGTCAAGGGGAACACCAAGAAGAGCGTCGTCAGCGCCGGGTTCTTCATCGTGTACTGCGTGGGGTGCATCGTCTCGCCGCAGGCGTGGACGCAGAGCGACGCGCCGCGGTATACCAAGGGGTGCATCCTCAGCATCGCGAGCTGGGTCGGGCTGATCGTCACGTACGCTGCCTACGGGTACGCGCTCAAGAAGGAGAATGCAAAGAGGGACCGCCTCGCGGCCGAGGGTCACTACGAGTACGATGTCGGCGGGCACGATGGCGGCGCGCAGGCGGTGCAGATGGGCGTCGCCGTCGATTCGGACTTGACGGACGTTCAGGACAAGGCTTTCAGGTACAGCCTGTGAATCGGAGGCTGCGACGTAGATAGAGCCTCTTGTTTGTATTCAATCTCGTTGATGGTCGCTTGAATCGCCAGATGCCGATTCAGTTGTTTATGACGGTGTCCCGCGCCTTTCACAAGTGGTCCCGGCCCTTCGGCTTCATACCGGTGTCGTTATCCGAGCAAGAGCTCCGAGAGAACTTGATGACGAAGCCATACAAGTACATGATCACGTAGACTCCCGAGACGGTACACGGATGGAAGCAGTAGCATTCACGAGCCAAGATAATCTGTCGGACAGTTTCCGACGTGAGAGTCCTGGACGACAGCAGTTCGCTAAAGTGTGCCGGGGACGTCTGGTAGAGCGATTCTCTGGCTAAAACGCCGGACGCATGGTCGAGGCAGGCTACAGGATCCTCCCCGGTGCGCACAACCCCTCGGATCTCGCACCCGAAACCCTATTCCGTTCATGCAGGAATTCCACGACAGCCGAGTCAGGCCCCGTCGCTTTGTGAGATGCGACACGACCGTGCAGCCGTAGTCGCGGCACATCAACAAACTAGCGCGACTTGTTCAATTTCGAGAGCGTCTTCCTGCGCTGCTTGATCATGTACGTGTACATGGTGTACGATCCTTTGGGTGGGGTTGAGTTGTCAGTTCGAGTAGACAGGTCATCAGGCTCCGAGACCTGGAGATAGTGAGCCACGAGACGTACCTGGGACGTAGAGGCACAGGCAAAAGTAGAAGATGGGCGGGAGTGCGGCGCTGACGCGGCTGGCGGGCTCGATGGCGAGGTAAAGGAGCCAGAACTCTGAGGCGATGCCGACGGGGTAGAGGGGGTAGAACATGGTGTACCTGCACACGACGGTCAGCTTCCCCTGACGAAAATTCACATTGTCTGGCAAGTTGTCGGGCTCACCGCAGCCAGACGAGCGCATCAGACGCCTTTCCATGGAGGTTCAGCGCCAGGTAGGCGTAGCGGATGGTGTCGGCCGTGGCCCACGACAGCAGCAGCGCGACATAGGCGTCGGACGACGCCGTGGACTCGGGGAAGCTGAAGCAGACCATCCAGACGATGATGGTGCGGGCGACGACCTGCAGGGCGGTTGTGCCGACGGGGGATTTGACGAGGCCTGTTCCGGGTCAGCGACGTCTCACGGTTGATCTCACGTCTTGCTCGCGGCAGCCCACGTTGCGAGGCAAGGAGAGAGCAGGCGAGGGAGGCAACCCACCGATGGCGGAGTGCACGACCTCGATCAGTGTGAGCGTCTGCACCCATCGCGACCGGGCCTCGGCCGCTTGATAGACGGCGAGCTTACCCCCCGACGCGGCGGTCGTCGCGACGGTGAGGAAGACCGAGGCCCATAGGGATGCGAAGAGGGCGTTGTACAGCGTCAGGTAGGCGAGCCTCGCGCCGCCGCCGCCGCCGCCGCCTCCTGCGGTTTGATCCTTTGCAGCCATTGCGGGTTTGATATTGCGGTTACTACTACTACCGGTTGTGTCCCCAACTGTAAATGGCCTCAACTCTGCAATGTTGCATCGGAGTCAAGCTCGGGCCACATCGCAACTTTTTTTTCTCCCCTCTCTCGCTTCTTCAAGCAAAGAGAGAATCCCACGCCTTGGCTCTCAGTCCCAGGCCGAGGTCTGCTGACTAACAAAAGCCTGCGCAGAAAACACACGTGTGTGAGCTCGAGAAGAAGCAAAACTCCACTGCGGACATTTGAACCAGCTACCGACGAGAAAACAAGAACGACTGGGCCCCTGGGAGGGACTGGGAGGGAGCCTCGATTGACGGGAAGAAGCCGTCTAGTCGGAAAGAGGACAGAGAGAAGCCGAAAACCCCTGCCCGGCGCCCGCCGTGACGCGGTACGTACATACCCGCGGGACTGGGCCGTCAAGGCGCGGCCCCAATTGGCCAATGGCGGCACGTCTTTTGGCAAGCTGGGGCCCACTCGGGCAGAGCTCGTCCGCGGTACGGAGGCGGAGCCTTTCCGATTTCTTCCCAAGTCCCCTGGCGAGTTACCGGGCCACACCGAAGATGCCGCCGCTTTACTGCGGTGCGAGGCCGTTGGGCATGTCACGATGTCGTTGTCGTTGAACCGCTTTTCAACAGCGGGACTTGATTGATGTTTGTCATTGGGAACTTGCTGCAAGTTTGAAAAGAAACTAGAGCAGCCTTTCCCTCAGTAGTAGAACGGCAGCTCCCTTGGTCCAGTTACGTGGGCTGGGGCTTCTTCTCGGCCTGCACTCAACTGCAAGGCTGGCCGACAGTCGCGATGTCTCCGGTCCAGAGTTCTCGGAAGCCTGGAATGACAAACCTCATAATCTTCCTTGGCCAAGGGCGTGATGGAACCGAATCGAGGACTTGGTAAAGGAAGGATACTCATCGAGGCTGTACAACCTCGTCGTCGACACCCAAGGCGATTGCGATCGCACCTCGATTACGGCCAGCCAGCCAACAATCGAATCGTGACACAAGTTCAGGAAAGGATATAACGTCGACGAATGGAAATACATTTTACTCGCAGATCAATACCATTACGGTTCAATACATGCAAAAAAGAGCCAAACGAATGTATGCTGGCAAGGCTGGGAAGACAGGCACAACAGGAGGTGCAATCTAACAGTGCACCGTTCTCCACTAAAGCGGCGGCCAACTGTGTCACGCAGCCCAGGAAGCTCCAACTTCAATTTTCGCTCGACATTTTCCGCGTCCCGTACTTCGCCCGAAAGAGTCGGAAACTCGTTCAACACAAACAAGCACTACCGCGCCAGTCGACAGCCCAAGCTCCGTCGGCCCGCTCCTTCAACACATCCTTCCCTCCTCGTACCTCCCGCAAAGCCGCAAAGATGATGCGCCCCCAGCTCCAGGCCGTTGGCCGCATGGCCAAACCCTCGACGAGACTCGCATCCGCCGCCCGATCTCACATCGCCAACGCCGCGTCAAAAGCGTCGACCAGATCCCTCGGCACCGCGACCCGTGACGCGACCACGAGGTCCATCCCCAACGCATACCCCGCTCTCGCTTCTTCCCGGTACCGGTCGTTCAGCACGACCCGCATCCAGCACGGGGAGGTCATCATCACCGTCCCCCAGATGGCCGAGTCCATCAACGAGGGCACCATCGCCTCCATCGGGAAGCAGGTCGGCGACCGCGTCGAGGCCGACGAGGAGGTCGCCAGCATCGAGACGGACAAGATTGACGTCGCGGTAAACGCCCCCGAGGAGGGGACCATCGTCGAGCTGTTCGTTGCCGAAGGCGACACCGTCGAGGTCGGCCAGAAGCTCGCCCGCATGGAGACCGGCGGCGCGCCCGCCGAGGGCGGCGACAAGGGCGAGGCCAAGAAGGAGGCCAAGCCCGAGAAGACGGAGGAGGAGAAGCCCGAGCCCGAGAGCAAGCCCGAGCCCGCCGCCGCCCCGGCGCAGGGGCAGAAGAAGGCGCCCGAGGCGGCCCCAAGCAGGAGAGCAA
>JAIMZG010000783.1:0-79205 GCA_020466075.1 Colletotrichum coccodes
GCGAATCGAACATCACCCTCTCCGTCGCCGTTGAAGAGGAGACGAGCGAACTCAACACTATCCGCGCGGTCGGTCAACCTTGCAGACGAGATGGACGACCAAGAGGATGAGGACGAGGAAACACTTCAGTTGAAGTTGCAGGAAATCCAGGCCAGGTTGAGGTTGAAGAAATTGCAGAGCGCAAGGGAGAGGACGGCGGGAGCTGTGTCTCCCAGGCGCAGATCGCCGCCACCGGCCCAACCAAGGCCGACGTCAAGAGGTCTAGGGCTCGGCGCAAGTCGAGTAGCTGCTCGACCTGAGTCGCAATCTGCGATTGAGGTGCCTGTTTCGCCCGTCCGAAAGATGCAGCCCCCACAGCCACAAACATCCCCCAGCCGGGTTCTACTAGGGATCGACAAAGGTCTCAAGGGAAAGGATATCTCGCTAAAACGAGCACCGAGTGTGCTGCGCAGGAATGCGAACTCTCAAGATGGACAACAGCAGTTCGGTGGCTATCTTCAACGGTCAAGGACTCCGGCATTGCAGACCGAAATTCAACGACCAATGAGTTTCAACGAGAGGTTAGCCGCGGCGAGAACACAGGAGGTCGACCGTCAGGACTTGAGAGACAGAGTCCGACAGGCCAGGTCTGGTGCGTTTGAGATTGGGCAAAAGGAGATCGAGATGTTCAAAGAAAAGGCGGTTGATCTTCCTGACCAACCTGACGTCGCGCCGCAATTCAGTAGGGAGGACATCCTGGGTGGCAAGGTCAAGCCCGAATATACACAGAGGAAACTCGATACGATACCTGCCCTCCCAGCAGCAGCAGCAGCACCAAAAGACCAAGACGATTCGCAAAGCCTCTACGAACCTCCACCTGAACGGATTTTGGCAGGTCAAAAACCCAAGAAGGTTGCACCGGCAGATGTGCCCGAGGCGGAAGCATCGGCTTTCGAGCCATACTCCAGCTTTCATCTCTCACAACGCATCCTCCCTCACCAAGTATTAACAAGAACCTTGTCCGGGAAGAAGATCTTTAAACTACCAGAGTTGCTGCGTCAAGTCACAGGTCCTGAATTCCAACTTCCCGATATCGAACAGGACATCGTTGTCTTCGCCGTTGTTGCAAAGAAGTCAGAGCCTCGCTTGCACAAGCCGCGGCCCGACCAAAATGGCAAGCAGTCAGATAGAGGGAAGTACATGGTCCTCACGCTCTGTGATCTCAAATGGGAGCTGGAACTATTTCTCTTTAACTCGGGGTTTACCCGGTTTTGGAAGCTCACAGAAGGCACGGTATTGGCCATTCTAAACCCGACCATCATGCCACCACCAGTAGGCCGAGAAGCCACCGGCAAGTTCAGTCTTGTCATCAACTCCGACGCTGACACCGTCATTGAAATTGGCAAAGCTCGTGATCTGGGCTTTTGCAAGTCCATCAAGAGGGATGGAGAGTTCTGCAACTCATGGGTCAATCAAAAACGAACCGAATTCTGCGAATTCCACACCAATGAGGCGGTCACCAAACAACGAGCGACGCGCATGGAAGTCAACTCGATGGACTTTGGTGGTATTGGAGAAAGGCATCGGTGGAACTCGCGCCAACTTCGTAACCCGGAAACTGAGCAAAAACAGGGCAAATACGACCGGGAAACACACAGCCATTGGTTCGCCACAAAATCGATGAGCTCTGCGCAATTGATCGACGGAGCTCAAGCCCTCGCAGACCGAAGAGAAAAGGAAGAAGGACTGAAGAAGCGGATGCTTGCGCAGGAGCGTGAAAGGGGTATCATGCAGCGCCTGAGCAAGATCGCGCGCGCGGGAAGGAGTACATGAAGCAGTCGGAGCGCAGCCGCAGCGCTGCATCTGCTTCCGCCCTGACCTCCTCCGCGCCGTCTTCCACCGCGACCGAGGAGCGGCAACGAGTCAACGCGAGAAACTCGGGCTTGATGGCTCCCAGGAGTCGGGAACTGGCTATCCATCTGAGCCCGATTAAACGCAAGCGGCCACAGAGCGCGCAGTCCGGCTCCTCGATCAGCGGTACATCGTCGGCGGTGACGGGAGCCAAGGGCGGCTTCGGCTGGGGGGGTAACCTGAAGGACAAGCTGGCCAAGATGAAGGACGGCGACAAATTGAGCAACGACAAGCCGCCGGTGAGGAAGAAGACGAGGTTCGTGACGGAGAAGGGGATCCGCGAGGCCGGGAGGGAGAGTTTGGGGATGGATCTGCCGCAGCAGTCGGTTTCTTTTGAAGACGACGACGATGACGATTTGATTATTGTGTGAAATCAGCATTTCGGGAGCAGGTTCACGGAAGGGAAATCGGATGGGAAGGTAGCGCCGGATAGGCTGGCTGGTTGGGAGGTGTCTGGGTTTTACAGAGTAATGACTCCTGGATGGAGTCCTCTTGAAGCGGTTATGGGCACCAATACCCACGGATTTCAACGGATCAAAGACAAGAAACGAGATAGAATTTCACATCGTCTTAGACAATCCTGTTGTCACTCACAGGCCGTTAGTTGATTTGCTTCTCCATATGCTATCGCGATTTTCGATGAGTCACTAATGAAGTTGTGCAAGTCTATATCCGGAATCTCGATACCCATTCGTGCAAGCAGCTGACAAAAGTTCGAGGTCTTTACCCCAGAAACGAACCTATGCGCGGGTAGTTCGGTGACCCGATTTGCCAAAAGCTTCTAGCTGGCGCTCGCCACCGGTTGACCGTCTCCAGGGCAGGTTTGAGCGTAAGAAACCCTCATACCCTTCTGACTCGTCTCTCATTAGTTCTTGCTTCTTGTCTGTCCAATCCGGGTGGTCGTGAACAACCGAGGAAAGGGAAGTCAGGGAATGGGGCGTCGGGTTCCTCTCAACCCGTCTTCTGCCGTCGAGCCTCACATTCGCAACACCCGAAATCCCGGAGTGATCCAGACGTGAGCGAACATCTGTCAGTTTTCCCACGGTGAAAATGTCCGTGGAAAACAATAAATCAGGTACAGCCAACGCTCGAGAGCAGCCTTACATTGACAATGTGGTGTCATGCCTGTTTCCCTGTCCCCGCCTCCTCCCTGTAGCATTCAACCAGACGTACGCGAGACATGAGGATGAAGGACCGTAAGAGATCTCGACCTGACCTGCGGAAGAAATTACCAGGATGGAAAGTCGGCACAGGCTAACTTCTTCGTTACGGGTGCATATTCATACTTCTCGATCACAACAATCCAGATCCAACCGGTCGACCAAGGTGCGAAACGCCAGATAACTACGCTAGCGTTATTTAGAAAATAGTTGTTGTAGACTTCGCCAGTTCTATCTTAATCCCGAATTACTCGATTTCTTGTCGTTATTGAATATCTTACTATCACTCACCTTACCTTTCTCTCATACGACTTTTACCACCACCTCCCCCCTTTCCCATCGATCAGCGCTCCACATCCAAGCCAGCTTTAGGCTGCTCGGATACCACACAAGTTTAACTACAGTGATGTTTGGCATCTCCAAAATTGTTTTCAGATAGCATGACCAGCTGCTTGCATGCTTACCGTCCAGAAGGAACTATGGTAAACACTTCAACGGAGAAATTTCAGTTACATATAGATGATGGATCGAAGCCAACAGCAGACTGAGCAATGATGTCAAATCTGTCGTCCCATGAAGAAGTAAGTTCCATAATGGTTTCCCCTTTTGTTTCAGGATGAGTAGTTCAGCCACGAAACAGGTTTCCGATTAGATCTAGGTGGTACTCTGAAAACGCATTTTCGAGTCCACCTAGCAGGAGTCACAGTTCAGGATCGACTTTTTTGATTCTGCATCAACCGGTGCAAAACGAGAGTGTATCTTATGTTCCTCACAAGTCCGTTTAAGGCAAGCATCCATGTCAGATTCTAGGATATGTTCAAGAAGCCAGCGGCCATCAACTCACGAACTCGATCCAGCTACATAACTTGGCGGCCTCGCCTCTCTATCCTTCCCCCACTCAGACTCATTATCTCCCAACGTCAACTCCAACGTTTTTCCCTGACTAAAGAAGTCATGGCCGATCCAACTCTTATTGTACGTCTCTCCATCTAACTTGGCACTCTGCACATAGATGTTCTTGTACGCAGCATCAAACCCGACACACTTTACCGTCGCAGTCTTCCCCGTCATGCGATTCTTGACACTAGCCTCCTGAAAGAACGGGGGCGTTATGAGGTACACGTCCTGGCCGGCCACGGGAAACAAACCCATGACGGAAAACGCGAGGAAGGCGCCCATGGCACCCGAGTCATCGTTGCCGGGCAGTCCGCCACGTGTGGAGTTGAAAGATGAAGGTATGTACTTGTGAATCCGCTCCGCCGAGAGACCTGGGCGGCCAGCGTAGTGATAGAGGTAGACAGTCAGGAAGACCGGCTCGTTGGAGATGTCGGCCAGAGGGGAGGCGTGGAAGTAGTTTAGCCGGGAGACGAAGGCAGCGTCGCCGCCCATCATGTCGATTAGGGTTGACGTTGAGTGTGGAACGAGACTGCAGAGTATTAATTAAGCCACAGTAGGCGCGAATGGCGTTGGGGCTTACAATTGATATTGCCAAATGCTCGCCTCGAACGTCTCGCTCGGATTAGATGTCAGCGAGCAGAACCCGGCGAGCTTCGAGCAATCTATCGGGTCCTGGAATCCCCACGTCCCGTTCATGTACTTTGGCTGGAAGAAGCCAGTGAAATTCGTATCGGTCCCGTTGATGAGGGACTTCTGGTCGGATCTCCACAGGTTCTGCCAGTTCATGCTCCGCGCCATGTACTTGTCATGGAGCGATCCTTCGCCCAAGCCTCTAGCAAGTGTCGCTAGACAGTAGTCGTTGTAAGAATATTCCAGGGTCCTCGAAACGCTCCTCGAATTCGTCCCGAAGCCGATGGGGTCAAAATCCAGGTAGGGGATATAGTTGAGACTCTTCCAACTCGTGAGTCCGCCGCGGCCCTCGTATGACCACTCTAGTGGCTCGTCCTCGGCGTCTTTTATGATTGCCTTGAGGGCTAAGCTCCAGTCTATCGAGGTCAGGTTCTTCACGTAGGCGTCGACAAGAACCACGTCGGCGTTGGAGCCTCCTTGCGTCCAGCCTTTGCACAGAGACATGCGGCAGTCCGGTAGCCAGCCTTCATGTTGGTAGATGTCGAGCATCGAGTTGACCATCTGCGTCTGAGCGACTGGGTCGATCACGGTAAGTAGTGGGTGTTGAGCGCGGAAGCTGTCCCACATACTGCGTATTCATCAGCCAGGTCCACTAGAGATAAGTTGAGTTTCTTACCAGTAGAACGAGTCGAAATATGGGATAGCGGTATCCCAATACGGATTCTCGCCTGTGTAGTTCTGAGGCGAGATCATGTTGCGATACAAGCCGCTCCAGAAACTCTTCTGAAGATCTTCGGTCGCGCCGCCTGCCTCTATCGATACAGAACTCAGCTTCTCCCTCCACGCGTCCTTGGCTGTCTTGACCAGCGAGCCAAAGTCGTTTAAGAGGTCTGGGATCTCCTTCTCCGCGTTCCGGCATGCCTGGTCGCTGCTTCTGAACGACACGCCGACCCTGGCGGTCACAGTGTTGTCAGTCAGGTCCTTGAAGCGAGCGAACCCGCCGCCCTCGAGGTAGAATAGATTGAAACCCCTGGTGATAAAGAGCTCCTTGGGCTCGTTGCCCGCGCGGTTGTTGACCCAGACTCCGGTATCGAAGATTTTGGCCCCGAAGAAGTCGACGCAGTAGTGCAGCACGTAGGACCCGGCGCCAAAGCTGGGTAAGAAGGTCCCGTTTCCAACCATTCGTCCGGTGGGTGTGTCAACCTGCACAGAGGCATTCTGCCTGCTCGCCCAGAGGTCTGTCAAGTCCAGCATTATGAGCGGGTGTTCATTCCCACTTGGGAACTTAAACCGCAGGAGCGCCGCATGCTCGGACACGGTCATATCGGCTTTCACACCCGATACCATATCAACGGAGAAGTACCCAGGCTCAGCGACGGTTTTGTTGAGATCATACTGCGTCGCGCGATCCCCAATCCGGAACCGACAGTTGTTCAGCTCATCGCCGGGACAGACCTGCGGAAAAAGAGGGAAGTTGCCCAGGCTGGGGTTCCCTCCCGTCCCGCTATCGTGGACGATGCTGAAGCCGGTGATGTTGCTGCCGTCGGTCGCGAAGCCGCCCGTCTTCTCGCCTACGACGTCGGCGACGGCTTTGGCGAGGCCGTATGGCAACGTTGCGCCGGCGAAAACGTTGCCGCCACGCTGGGAGCCAATCAAGGGGTCGACGAAGGTCAAGGGATCAAATGTTTGACAGACCACTGCCGCGGCGAGGGGAATGAGTGAAGTGAACAGCCTCATGGTGTCGGTTGCAACTCAGACAGTTCGACAAATATGCCCATACGAGGGAAGGGCTTTGTGGACCTGGCGGTCGTGATCACAGACGAGCCGAGCTGATGCCTGTTGGGCAATGAAGCTACATGAAGAGCGTAGGGCTCAGGAAGAATCCATCAAGCTTGAGGATCTTGTAATTCAACCCATCTCCAATATGCACCATGACCGCACGGAAACACGGCAACGTTATTGCACCTAGCAAACCTTAGTCTTCGACCCCGCGCGTCTGCCCTATGCGGCAGGTGGTATTAGGTCCGATGACTTCGTGGGACTTCGGGAGTAGTCGACGGTGAACCAAGCTGTCTGTCGATCGCTGACCATGAGGTCCCGTACTGCAGCCTGCAGTTCTTTCCGGATCTCCGACTGCGCACGCACCGCAACGGACATGAGCGAGTATCCGACCCCCACAAAGCTCCTCGATGGGAGATGTGAAGATAATATCTTGCTCCAAACCAGTTGAACTAATAGCTGAGTCTTTCGTTGCAAAAAAAACTCTACGTGAGTTTTTGATAGGATGGGGGTCATATTCGGAGCTGGAAAATTGTTTCTGTGAATATTTCCAAGAGGCCAACGTTGTTCGAAGACGTTTGATATAAGAGATACCCAAAGACCCCCTTGCTCGTTTCTATTACAAGGGAGGTGGCTCCACCGCACAGGTCCCCACAGTCTCCCGTCTCCCGCCCGTGGCCGCCCGGCAATCTTCATCAACGCCAGGTTCCTTCATTCACCTCAAATTCATACTCACGAGATGCAAATTGCCTTGCCTTGTGAGCCGCACGACAGAACGCATTTTCGTCCCATGTTCACTCTATTTCAAAGCAGATGAAATCAATGAGTCCAATACAGGATGATACCGTAGTGCTGGATGCTTGAAGGGGCCCCCTGGGAGGTTGTGCGCCCGAAACACTCAACGCTCCAGCTTGGCCCCGGAAAATCGCCCCGTGGATGGAGAAGGACACCTGGACCCTTTGATGAGATTACACTTGTTTTGTAGGCTTTCGTTCTCATCTACATCCCCTACGATATTCCGACTTCATTTTGCTTCGGTCTTACTCAATAGACGTTTCCTTTCTCGCCTGTCAGTTCGCAAAGTGATACAAGTGATTCGCAGCCCGTTTCATAGTCGCCACTATGCTGGACATCTACCAGCTCAACCTCGCAGGCCTGCTCCTCGTCTGCGGCGTGCTTTTGGCTTCGGGAAGCCAGGAGAAGGACAAGATTGTCAAGAAAGAGGAAAACAAGGACGCAAAGCAGAAGCCGAAGCAACAAGGCTCACAATGGGCATTCTACGTCGTCTATGCCCTCGTCATGGGCTCAGACTGGCTGCAGGTACGATCGCAATCTCATCGAAACATCGCTCAGCTTAGTCACTGACATCATCACAAAGGGCCCATTCCTTTATTCCCTCTACAAGAATGAGCACCAGATTCCATCAGATTTCGTTCCGACCCTCTTCACAACGGGCTTCGTCTCGGGCGCCGTGGCCGGCTACTTCATCGGCTCCCTCGCCGACCGTCACGGCCGCAGGGCCAGCTGCCTCTTCTTCTGCGGCGCGTACGCACTCTCCTGCATCCTCACCACGGTCCCCAGCACCCCACTGCTCTTCCTCGGCCGCGTCCTCGGCGGCCTGGGCACGAGCCTGCTTTTCAGCGTTTTCGAGAGCTGGATGGTGACGGACTTCCATGCCCGCGGGCTGGGCGACCAAGGTCTGGACCTGTCGCGCACGTTCGGGATGATGAGCACCGTCAACAGCATTGTGGCCATCGTGAGCGGTGTCGTGAGCGAGTGGCTCGTCTCCGTGACGGGGACGCGCAAGGCGCCCTTCATGGCTAGTGTGGGCTTGTTGGTCATCGCTGCTGGGGTTATTGCCAGCCAATGGGTACGTTCTGCCGTCTCATTAACCTTTTGATATTCGGCTGACTGAAGATAAAGGACGAAAATTACGGCTCAACGGGCCACCAAACATCATCTCCAGGCGAATCCAAGGGCAAGAAGACTAGCCTCTGGTCCACCATGACCGATAAACGCGTCTTGGCGATCGGCCTCGCCTCGACAATGTTCGAGGGCTCAATGTACCTATTCGTAGTCCTCTGGTCCCCAGTCCTCGTCTCCGCCTCCTCTTCACCCGAAACCCTTCCATACGGTATTATCTTTGCCTCCTTCATGGCCTCAACTCTCCTCGCCTCCCTACTGTACCCGCGCCTGCTCGCCCTGGTCTCTACGCCATCCCGGCTGCTGCTCGCAGTCCTCGTCGCCGCCAACGTCGTCTTCTTCGCTCTCGGCACCAGGGCTCCGCGCCCGGAACAGGTTACGTTCTGGCTGTTCTGCCTGTTCGAGGCGTGTGTCGGTCTGTATTTCCCCTCGATGGGGTACCTCAAGGGGAAAGTCGTCGAGGACGGCGTTAGGGCGCAGGTTTACGGCGTGCTGAGGATCCCGCTCAATGTCTTCGTGGTCGTGAGCTTGATGCTTAGCAGCGACGGGCAGGCGGGCAAGGTATTTCTCGTCTGTGGAATGTTGCTTCAGGCGAGCTGCGGCGCACTGTGGCTCATGGGCGGGCAGGATGCGTAGGTAGTTTGCTATGGACGTACATACGATGAGAACGAATGAGCAGGTGTCCAACAAGGATGTTTACATTCCTATTCAAGCAAGCCCGTTTTCCGATCGACATCGCTGTCACGCCAAAACACCGGTCGGCGGTACGTCGTACATCAAGAGACCACTCTCACCGACAAAGGTCTACTTAAGCGCCCGTGAGACACGTTACCAAGCAGATCCATCGGGCCGTCCGAGCACTATCGCTCGCTCGCCCTGATGTCGGGTTTCGTCGTGCCAGGGTTTGGTGTGCTGGTGTTCCTGGTTGGTACCTCTTCACCACCACCACCAGCACTGTCCAACGTTGCGCAGTGCGTATGTATACATGGTGTTTCTGAAACCGAGTTGGTATATACATCGGAAACCCTCAGGGCGTGTAAGGACTCCCAACGGCACCTGATTGATCAGACAGTCACGAAATTACGAGAGCCCGCGGCTATGTCTTATTTTCAAACTTGAGAGAACTGTTGCTGTGTACGCCATGGAGATCTACCAAAACCTTCGCCTCACTTTCTCACAATGCCGGTCCGAGGCGGGCTGTGGGAAGCATCGGGTATCTCACTATCGACAGTCCTTCAAGAAACGGCTGTCTGCCAATAAATTTGTAGATATGAAACAGTCACATTGGCGATCTACCAAAAGAGAAATCTGCTAATCGATGGGCAAGGGTCGCGCCATCGCGATCCGACTTCGTGCACTACCGAAGGTCGGCAGTTCGCTCAGCGAATCGGGCGGAACGACGTCCACATCCTCCACTTCGATTTTCAAGCTCGGGACGCGATCCAGCGGCGTCGTCGTGCCATCCAACTAAGGGAGTTATCGTTAGCACACACGTTAAATGTCCCAAAGGTTAACGTTGTCTCCAAGAGGAGCGCAAGTGCGACGGTCTCACTCACCTTGCTGATGACAACCTCCAACCCATCCTCAATGACGCCTAACACACTGCTCGCCGAGATTCCACGCACACCCGATGCCTCGAGACCCCTGCTGAGAGGGATTTCATCGTAACTCTTACCTTGTTTGGGCATGTCCAGCAAGGTAAACGACCCGGCCAATCTCCCCTTCAGAAACAGCTGCACCTGACACGGCAACTCCAGCTCACTCCTCTCAACCTCAACCTTGGCGAAGTACTCCCTCCTCGGAACGCCCCTCCGCCTCCTCGGCCCCATGAATGAAGACCGCTGCTGCTGCGGTTGCTGCCCTAGCGGGCCGTACAGGCTATTCACCACCCTACTGACCGCCATCTTGGTCTCCCCTGGCGCCTGGTCCCAGAACCGCATGGGTGCGTACGTGTACCCCCAGTCGCGGACATGCGTCACCGACTCGCTGGTGAGAGGACCGCCTCCCGTGCCGATAAAGGGCCAGATCGGATACTGCGGCGTCACGGTTGTCCCGGCTGGTGTGGCGAACAGCTCGTATGAGGGGTACGAGAAGTGCATTGTCGCGTTTTCGAAGTGAAGGGCTTGCCAGAAGGCGATGAAGCGGTCTATGTTGGCATGGTGAAGCCAGCTAGCTAGGAGTTAGACGCAATGTCATGGAATGTAAGGAGTTTGCTTACAACAGCGGTTCAAACGCGGAGGTTGAGAGGTAGAGAAGATCTTGGCCGCATGCTGCAGCGACGTGGACCTCACCATGAGGGCCCTCAAAGTTGGCCCCCTGGTTCTGAGCCGAGACCATCTCGTCGAAAGAGCCAGCTTTGACAAAGACATTGTACTGTACCCAATCAGTTAGAAGCTTAACACACAACCACCAAGGCTCCATAATTGCCTTGGTCGCACAGTTATCAACTCACCACCTTCTCCCTCAAGTTGAACCCCGCAAGTTTCGCGTTGGCCGTCTCCGGATAACTCTCACCGTCCTTGACGCAACGCTTCGTGGAATTCACACCGTCAAATCTGCCAAAGCCGCCATTGAGAGCCGACATGGGATAGCTGAAATGGTACAGAGGGTTCTGGACATACGTTGGTTGCATTATGCCGGCTACGGGTTTATTGACGATCACGGTCGGCATCGCCGTCACGGGCGGGACCTGATGGTCTGCGGCCCAGTCCCAGTACGCGATGCGCAAACTCTCGGCGGCTTCCACGTACTTCCGCTTATGGGGCTCCGGGTAAGAGGTCGCAATTCGCTTGGCATGACGCACTAGGATCTGCTGGAAAGGGGTCAGGAGTCAGGTTTACACAGCGGCATCAGAGTCTGCGAAAAGGTAGTACGAACTTCATAAAGCGACAGATAGCCGCGATGCCAGGTGCCAAACAGTCCTTGCTTGGGACTAGTTAGTCAACATTCACTTCGTAATATCGGGCTCTTGGGACGACATACGTTGTGAGGACAGTATCCTGCGTCTGCTCCTGTTTGCGGTCCACCACCGGACCAGGCGACGTATGGCTGTCCATGTATTCCTGTGAATCTTCTCAGAATTGCAATGGAGTTGTAGATACTGAGAATACGAACCCGCCACCTGAAAGTACGAGGTCGGATCCGTCTCGTTCGCATTCTGCATGGCTGTGAGAGCTTCGACGTAGAGGTCCCTGTGAGGTCATTAGTTACTTGACCCCATTTCCTGCCACCGATCTCACCATTGAGGTCCTCTCTCGTCGTAGAGACTGTTGATGTCCCTCCTGATAGGCATCTCGCCGGTCCGCATATTGACGCCGGACCATACCCCAACAGTAGGAATCTCTTGCACGGCAGCCGCCCATTGGACGGCCGCAAAAACACCGAAGATGAGTTCGAACTGAGGGACGATCATCATATATCAAGCCCAAATCTAGCAATAAGCTTGAAATCTAGAAAACGAGACTATAGAACTTCTGAGAAAAGTGCGCAGAAAACGACGATGGCATTTATGTCTTTTTCCATCCCCAGCTGTCAGGCGCCTTCCCGTCGCCGTTCCAGGGCCGAGCAAGCGAAGCCCGTCTACCCGTTTCCCCCCTTTTGCTGTCACCAACCTTGTGGCTCGCCCGACTTGTGAGAGACGCATGTTCCGGCTCGCACGCACGCTGTCGCGTACCGTTTCGCGACATGGAGACGATGGTTGACGAAAAGACATCATTGCCATCTCCCGGGTGGGTCGATGAGCTCATGAACTGGTGACGAAGATTCTGCGCCCAGGAACGATCGTAGGACCAACTTCTCGATTAATGACGAAAATAGCAACAGCGGAGATTTACATCGCACGCATCCGCAAAGCGGCGCTTCGCATCTCGTATTAATGAGTCCTCGCCCATTTCCAGCGATGCTCATACTGAAGAGGGAAACCCCTCGTTCCCACGACCACTCCGTTGTCTTTGAATCTTGGAGCGCGACGGGTGGCCGCTGCATGTTACTAGCTGGGTGTGGATAAGCAAACGCAGCGAAAATGTAGCGGCAAGGAGCCGCCCTCTTCTTGCTATCTGGATGGTTTCGTTCCTCGAATTCAACAGTGTCGACCGCCTGCCCGCTTGGCACCGATTCGTAGCTTTTATGGCCCATTGTTGATCACAACCTGCTCAATGTCGTACAAAGAGAACCACCCACCGTCGTTTACGCAGAATTGCCGCTCTACCGAGATGCGGGCAGCCGAAGGTGTAACAGGGCAAATTCTATGTTTTCTTTGGGTCCTGGTTGTTTCTTTATTCACCGCTCTCGGAGAGGGACCGCAGAACAACGAGCTTCCAGACCTAAAAGATACATTGGCTCGGGACCGCGGTGCTGTTCGCCCCAAACGATGATATTCCCATGCTGCAGAGGCGTACAACGTGTTCTGACGTGGCAGAGTTAGAGTCATTTAGCCACGGTCTACGGCACCTTTCGCGGGCTCTGCGGTGAGATTCTGAGGCCTAACATCATCAAAAGAAGAAAAAGAAAAGAAAAACCTATTAAGTGCGGAAAGTTGCTGTAGTTGGTAAGAGACTGTAAGTGCGTTGCCAATTTCTGATGCGTGCCATCTGTATCATGTCTTGATCGGGCTTGCTGATATATGAATCGAAATTTATCAAGCCTCTCACTTCGAGAATACATATGGGGCCGCTTTGTCCGCTTCGTACATGTAACGCGTGATTATGACACCGGAAACGTTCCTCTCTAGATAAACGTAATTATCTATGATTAAAGCTTATAAAGATAGAGCGCTTGTGGTATTAGATATGCTAAGTAAGACTAGATATTTTGATCCAGGCTTTTCCTTCGATGTTACGTTTTTGTTGAGGCAAAAGATGAAAGATGGAATGAAGCTGTCTCGAACCGTTTTGCCTTATAGTAGACGCCGAGAAATAACATCAGACAGAGCAATAACTTTAGGTTAGAGCGTATTCCTCGTACCCTAAATCTTACTAGGGAACCAGTGCGGCCCTGTGGATTCATGACGCCGTTTCTCTGCAATCAGATGTATGGTTGAGAGAATGCTCTTGATCGTTTGTATGTGTTGGCCCAAAACTGTCGCGATTTGATGGCCGGGTTTACAGGGATTTTTCAAGAACGACGAGGTCCCGGAACCCCTCTTTCCACTTTCTCATCTGTTCCGTCGTTGGCTTTGGCAAGGGACTCCGGGCAACTCCTCCATAACCTAGCCATGCTTGAAGGCCAGCCTTCACACCGACAACACCCCCCTGTATAGCAGTCCAGTCACCCTGCGATACGATCTCCTGCATGTCCTGAGCCTCTTGATGATTGCCCTCTTGATAGAGCTCGATCGTTCTGATGCAAGCCTTGGGGGCGATGTTGGCCAACCCTGCCAAGATGCCGTGTCCTCCAGCGACCAGAGACTGGATCGAGAAGTCGGCCGAGCCTGCCAGAACGAGAAACTCCGGAACCTCGGCCTCAGGGTTCTTCGCCAACTTCCTCGTGGCGGCGGCAACGCGGTTCAACTTCCCCGTATTTCCACACGTGAGCTTGACGCCGACAATGTTAGGATGCTGGGACAGCTGAACAATGACATCGGAAGAGAGATCCAATCCCCCTACAGCGCCCGGGAAGTTGTAAATGATGAGTGGGATCGGCGACGAATCTGCCACTGCGTTGAAGTAATCGAAGATGGTCTCTGATGACGGCGCAAACAGGCCAGAGTAGTAAGACGGCGGAAGAACGAGGGCGTAGTCTCCCCCGGCAGCCCAGGCTTCGGTGCAATATTGGATGGTCTCGCGTGTACTTTGACTTCCGCAGCCAACGATGATGGGCATGTGAGGAAACCCGGCGTCGCTGAGAGCCTGTCGAGTTGTCGTCGTGACGAGCTGGCGTTCAGCGTGTGTGAGATGAACTGCTTCCCCATTCGACCCTTGCGTGGCAAGGCCGGTGACACCGGCCTGAGCAAGTCGTACAGCATGGTAAGCAATGGTGTCGGTGTCCAGGTTCTCAGTACCGGGCTCGAAGAAACACATGGTCGGTACGTAGACTCCGGGAACAAGCGGTCGGGTCTCATGTAGATCTACACCGAGCGATGCGCTGTCGTATGAGCTGCTGAGAAGGGAATGCGGCTCAACTCGCGCTAGGCTGCCAACTTTGAGATTCGAAGCAACATTGGACCGGAAAGAGATTCTGTTGAAACCGGCCGTGAAACTGCCTGCCGGTGAGGGCGCGTCTTGGTGAGGAGCCATGGTTGGTGCAGAAGTTTCGTGGAAGATGTTCTTCGTTCCAAGTATTACGACAGGAAGCGCAATTATGTTATACGAAGCGTGTGATATATTTAGGGCAAGGGTAGGGAGGTGTGACAGCAGGGCAGTAGGAGGGATACAATATCAAACACTCGCAGTTTTTTTGGGTTGAAAAGTTTAAGAATTTAACCAAGAGGTCAAGGCGATGAATGGTCCATCAGGAAGTGGACGATGATGGCCTTTTATCATTGAGAGAGAGAGCAAGAGTGAGAAGGACCGGGCAAGGAAAAAGACACCATCATACGATGCTCCTCTCTTGACGGGGCTATATTAGTCTTGCTGCAAGCTGTGGCATCCGAGGCAGCTTCATGGCAGCTTCATGCTTGCGATGGTTCGCCCCATGTACTAAGCCAACGTCACCCAAGATCAACACAATTGGGACAGTGCTGAAGTGGGCAAACGAATCTTTGTGTGTACAAGTGAGTACATGTTACTAGCACACGTAAGGACAGACGCGCTAGAGAAGACGCACACCATTCTGGCCGCGTCAGGGATCCCTCCAGTGCAGGTGTAGTACGAAGAAGACCAGGGATCTTTGGGAGATTTTAGCGTCTAGACAAGGACGCAGCGACACAGTGCGGGAATTTCGAGGCAGAGCCATGCATGAGAAGAGGCCAGCGTCTGCTAGGGGTAGAGGAGAGGGTGGTATGTCCAGAGACTCAAAGCTGATCCAAACCAAATCAGGCCATACTTATTTGGGGTCAAACACAATCTTTTCTGGGGAACACCCCAGGCCCAGCTGGGTGGGGGTTAGCTTCAAGTGACCCCCCGACGTACCATAGATTCTCAACATGGCTCTCACTTGAGCGGGTCACCTGCAGAACTAGTTCGTCGGAAATACCGGACAAGGCCATCGTTCAATAATGCTTCGGAGGGTCTAATCATCGGTTGAAGTAAAGTTGATGGCGAACACGCACGGGTCTCGGCCGAAGCGTGGTACACAGCCAAGCGCAGGACGAGGCGATGCATAGGTTTTGTCTGCTTACTAGTTCAGTACGATGATGGCAGGTGTGTGAAATGACGTGAACATTAAACACGATCCCGAGAACAGTAGCTCTTATTCTCATACGAGGTCAAAACAACAACTGTTGAAGCAGTGACGGGCTGCATGTTTCTCCAGTTGGGTGTCATGTTGTTCCAGGAGAATATTCCGAGGCTGCGTTCGGCATATGTAGCGGCCAGACACCCAGAGTGGTTGAGGATCCGAGACCGACTGAGCTTATGTTGAGTACACCGAGCAGACTAAGCTAGGGTCGTGATGTGAGCGACGACAACCTATTCGCATGTGGCCATGGACGCGTCAGGTCACCTTTCGGGGGCCCTCAAATTTGAATATATCACCGGTTGAATCGAACCCACTTGGAGCCTCGGTCAACAAGGCTGACAAGGAGAACCGACGATCGACGCCTGCGTTGAGCCGTAGACACTCTCCGTAGGCCAAGTCAAGATTGTAGGGCATCGGCCGGTGCCTTACTTGACCAGATGCTCTCGCGCCTATCGACCGAAAGGCACGGGTTTCGCTGGCGAAGTAGACATACTCCGCGATTTAGAAATCATGGCGAGAGTAGACCGACGTTGAAGAACTTGACATGATAATGATATCTTCGACGTTCGGTCGTTGAACTAGCCAACTATTTGGTCGATGGGAACTAGCTGGCAAGATCTGCAGATGACAGGCGTGGAGACGGTAAACGGTAATGGCTACTACGCGTAGTCTTTGTGCTGATCTGGGCCAGAACCTCTTCTCGGGTGGCCACTGCATAATTACCAAGGCTGAATACGTCCAGAGCAGCTGTCGTCGAATAGTCTGGATGAAATTGAACACCGGAAACCAAGTTGGTGTACGGTCGTAGAGAGGCGCTATCAGTGGACCAGCCGGGTCGTAGGCCAGGTCTAGCAACAGCTCCGGTACTTCGGCCATTCTTGTTTCGCAGAAGAGTTGCCAGGTAAAAGACATGGAAAGCACCGACGGGCATATTCGGGGTGCCGCAGCCAATTGCTGGTCGTCTAAAGAGAGCGGTTGAATGCATGGGACACGGGATCATGGTGCTTTCGCAGGGCATGTGACCCGAGAGAGGCAGTATCTGCAGGTCCCAACCGAGTGAAGCACCCGCGCAGCTACGCCGAGCTCATCCAAGCAAGTATACACTTATTCGGATATTGCGCTGGTGAGAGATCGAACGACGGAACGGGGTTGCTGCATTGGACTGGGTCCACTACTGATGCTTCCCATGTTGACGTGGCCATGAGACTGAGAATGTAACGAGGGGGATAGAGTGTGATTTCTGTAGTCTAAAGAGGGAGCCGTCATGCCTGTCGTGGGTTCCTCGCTGCGTTTCCCGAGAACAATATCAAGGAAGCCGCGCCTGATTTGGGATGTCTGGTTACGACGAAGCTGATGGTGACATTTTCCCTCGGGCACAAAGCACAGACCATATTGCTGCACGCGACGCCCCGAACGTCACTTGCTCACGTAAGCTTGAGTCGTCTACCAGCTGGGTAAATTTCCCCTCCCGCGCGTTTTCCAGTCGTCCAGCATAGCATCGTCCTTCTGCGGACATGCAAGCACTCAGCCTTCTCTGAGTCTTTCGGGTCCTTGAAGGATGACTTCAGCCCTCTCTACTTCGGTTGACTGTCTGGCTCTCAGCTCTCATCATTTCACTTTGAGTCTCTGGCACCATATCCGCCAAAGCCTTCTTCTGCCTAATTGCGGAGGCCTACCGAGCCCTGGTCTTACGAAACAAAGCTCTACTTGAACCGGTGTGAAGGATCCTGGTTGTTGACAGCATCTCGGCTGCGGATGGTTCTTGAACTTTGAGTAGTCGGACGAAGTGGCGAGACAAACTGGACAGACACACGGCATCAGACACCGCACGCCGCCGCAAATGCAACTCATCCCTAGCAGAACAAGCTAACCGTTGGCTTGCATGATACAGAAGTCCTGCGATGGAACTCCACTACTCAATGTCCAGATTGGGATTGTGTCGTCGTCATGTGCCCGGAGTTCGTTCAAACAACAACACATATTTCCAAGTCTCTGCTTGTCTCTAAATCAACGCCATTGAGGACCAAGTGGTTCAAAGTAGACTCTGGAGGGCAAAAATGCCTTGGTCTCATCGGCTACCGGACGGACCAACACCAATCTGATGGCACTAGCCCCCACGCTAACCAACTTCCCAAGAGGCCAGCCTCCTCGGCCTGAGGGGCCTTCCTTGTCATGAGCTGTGCCAACTCCTCAACAGGCTCACCTCGCAGCGCGTTTTTCCAGACCTCGCCGCTCACCATTTTACATCCGTTTTGCGGCAAGTGCCAGGTAAGAACACCTGTTGGTAGCTATGTCGGCCTGCCTGGCGTTGCCGAGCCCGACATTTCCGTCGGTCTTACTCTGCGTCAACCAACACTGGTTCGCCAAATCACGTCCACATAACAGCAACAGTCCCGTCATCTTCCGCGCGCTGATGACAGTTGCAGCCGATGACGGTCAATATTGTCTTGAATCCCTGCTTCGTGGAATACGCATCCTGCCCCTTCCTTCAGTTACGTGCATCGGCTCGTGACCAGACAACAACGGGAACGGGCTGTAGGTGTGCCCAAGTCTTGGCCGTCCATCCCCCCAGCAGCTTTCGACAGTGTGAGTGTACCCCTCTTCTCACAGTGTTTGTCCGATCTCTAAACCACCAGCCCGTCAAGCTCGCGGGGTCCTCGTTGGCGTGCTCGGAAATATCTGAGTGTCTGCTGACCTGAGTTCCCCAGAATGCTGCAGAACTCGGCTTAGATAGTGTGAGAAGTGACATCCCAAGCGCTCCTGCTCGACTTGCAACTGCGCCGCACGACCTTTCCCTTTTCAATGCCCGACACACCATCCCACACGCCGGATAGCGGCACATCGCCTCCATCGCCCTCTCCTTGATCACAGACAACCGGCTTCCCCCGCACTTTGTACAACGCTCATCTCATGTTCTCTTCCAGAGCCAAGACATCTTCCTCAGCCGCACCGTATCGCGCGTTTATCGGTTCGGTCTTCAACTTCGTTGGCCTGGAAGTACGCCCGCCGTCTCTTCCCTATGATTGATGGAAAAATAGCTTGTCCAAATGAAATCTTCTGGCCTCAATCCCTCACCTAAGGTTGTTCTCGGCCTTCGCAGATACTCGTCAACTTCCTTGGCTGCGACGGTCCTCGATGGGACAGTCCACTCGTGTTACACAACACACGCCTCCGCCGCTGGCCGTTCTGGATGGAGCCAGGCCTCTGGCACCACTTCACCCTTACGAAGATCAGCATCGAGCCGCCTGTGCCACGTCTGCGGGTTTGGAAATCCGGGGGCGGAACATCATGCGTTGCTGATCTCGGGAGCCTGGCCTGTCACGGAGCCTGATGTTGGTGACGCCGTTCCCGTATGGGTCATCGCGCATTGCTACGGCTGTTGCTTCTTGACTACTGGATGGAGAACTCCCAAGGATTTCTTGCTTGGTTTTGCATTTCCGCCCTATTTACCAGGCCTTTTCCGTCAGCACAATCACGATAGAAGCTACGGGAAGGCCATTTACCTTTAAGCCGCTCGATGCCGAAGCGTCTGGTCCACGGATTCTCTCTCTACATGCGTGTCCTGCAGCTATTCAGGAATGTGGTCGGTCCATAACTTTGTCTGCATGGGAGCGGGATGTCACGACAAAAGACTCAGCGTACGGCGATAGATTACATTGTTGTCTCTTGCCATGCTGACAGTCGCTGGGCGAAAAACGATCGTCCAGGCTTTGTTTCCTCTATCCTCGCAGAAGGGATCTGTCCATGCCCAAATTCATCACCGTTTACAGTCGGCAAAGTTCTATTTCCTTTCTTCCTAAAGGCTAACAAGGGGGTTGTCTGCGAACCGTCCTCCGTCATCAACTGCTAATCAAGCCTTTGGCATCGTTGTTGTTATGTGATCAGTCCCTTTGCTTCAAGTTCTTCTTTCACGATCAAGCCGCTTCCAGTGTTATGTCGTCGTCGTGGCGACGCAAACCTCCGGTTCTAATTGTTTCTTTAAGGCCTATTATTCCAGCTTACTGCCTGAGCAGGTTTGCCAGGAAGCAGCTTGACTGTCCGTCCGCTTCCTCGAGTTGCTATACGAAACTTAGGCTTATATATGGGTTGGGTTCACTGTACCAAGAGTCAGACGGCTTGCTGATTCACGGAACTAAACGTGTACGAGGGACCCTGTCAATGTCCGTCAACCCCGCGACTGACCGAGGTGTCTCCCTCGCTGAGCCCCCACACCCCGCGGCCTCCATGTGCGGGCAGGACAAGGAATTTTGACAGACCTTCCCGAAGAAGCTCAAGCGAAAGGGAGATGCAGCCCTATAATTTCCCTCCCAGGGCTATGGAACCGGGAGGGGTCTCTTTCCAGCGGGGCTCAGGATCGATGATGCTGTCGGGATGCGAGTCGACGGTGATTACAGGTTACTAGCCAGGGCCCAGCAACCGTCAATGTGTCGCAAGACTCTAATTTAACGACATGACTATCAGAAGTACAGTTTTTTGGTCCGTTGGACACTGTGCCAGAGTCGGGGCCTGTATTGGGGTGGGTTCAAGCAGGAATATTGTCGACGAAGGTTTATTTCGCCCCTGGACCGAGATTTGGGTACCTTCTAAAGCGATTGTCGAGTACACAATCTACTTTGCCTACACTCAAAGACTTTAATCACGCCAAAATTTGCCTCGCTTGGGGTTTAGTGAGTAAATATACAGCCGATCTTGTGCGATCTCTGGGTATGGGCCTGGCCTTGAATGCAAAGGTTTCTTGCACAACGAAAAACCAGTCGTTTGTCCAAAACAACATAGCTGCCTCAAAGCCAGTGAAAACATAGAGATAGTGTTTTATGGTCCTCGACGGGTCTAGAGATCGAACCTCAGGCTATATACGAGTGATCCAAGCGGTGGGCCAGGGGCGCGACCCATGTCACCGACACACCGAGGTCTCTCATGTCCATCAGTGTAGTCAGTCGCTCACAGACGTGGGGGGGATCGATTCTCACTGCTACGATGTGACCAAGACTAATTTCCCCTCTTTCATGCACTCTCAATGTTCTGGCATTTGTTCTTGAGAACCGGTCCTGCCGTAGGCAACCTCTTGCCTTCCGCTCGAGCGGAACTGCGTTCATCATCCAGCGTCCCCCGTCTGTTCGGTGTCTTGAAATCCTAACATTGATCGAGGAATCACAACACGCGCAGATTCTCGGCTTAGATTCCTGCCAAGCGCGGTGCGTAGCAATTCCACGACTGTCAACGGAACCGCACTGCCTCAACCGAAGGTATCTGACAGTGATGCGAATCGGTTTCCGCACCCGCACCTCTTTATTTACATGCTGACTACTGACCGAAGCACTACTCTAGAAATACAATCGATCTTTCGGACGGCGATCCCATTTTGTACCCCATACGACTGTTTGCCCACTCAGCACTGGGCTGTAGTTAGCGAATTCGGGCACCCACAGCTGAATCGTACCGCCAACCCGATGATTGACATTCCCGACTGTGAGGCCATCACAAATCTCCTGGTCATCAAGGCTAGCTATGCGACTCATCACCAAACCCTGGTGAGTAATTTTATCTCTTAGTGAAGAACCATAGACACTACGTCAGGGGCGGAACTGATGACCTCACCTTTATGCGGCTGACTGAGTCTACGCCTTTCGCTTTACAAGACGTGTCGGCCTCGCTATCAAACTAGTGGCATGACGACCTCACTCCGTATTTAAACTTCGGTCAGAATGGCGCTTCACGGTCATCAGGGTTGCCGATCGGAAAATCGCAGTTCCCGCAGACCACCGATCGTGTCACCCAAAAGGTTATCATGCCGGAACGTGTGTGCAACAACAACGAACTCAGACCACGTTGGCGGCCTCTCGTGCACGGAAAATTTCGATTCGTATTCGCAAAGCCACTGTCCAGCTTGGTTTTACCTCACCTTGTCTGACCGACCTTGTTGCCGATGAGCAAAGCAATCGCTTGAAGCTGTCCATTGAAACGCGTCCCCTGGCTCGGGGGAAAGCACCAGGTTCTGCGCGTGCAGAAGTCTCCGAGAGAAAGAGGTGAGATGGGCCGCAAACTCACGATAAGATGAGTTTGCAAAGCCACATCAGGAGCTGAGGACCTTGAAAGGATTTTGGAGAATCATGGAAATGCTGAGAAGTCACTTGCTCGGGGTCATCGATCCAATCTCGAAGTGCCCAAATGTCCGAGAGAAGAGGCATGCGCATCGCCTAAACAGTTTTCATGCACTGCTATTCACCTCCCAGAACGATTCGAGCAAGTTGATTGGATCTGAAGGCGTCCAGGACGCGAAGTCAAGAGACTTTGAGTCACTCATAGCAACGGAGAGCTCCAGTACACCTGCGACTTGTTTGAATTCCCACGGGATAAAATTTGCCTCGACCAGGTTGGCTGGACTCTATCAGAACAAGCAGATTTATTTACCCGGACGTTCAATCGATCAACGAGGAAGCGATCTAGAACCATGTTCTTCGGTTATGTCTCCGGATTTATGGATGCAGGAGGATTGGGACTTCTTCCAAGCTCAATCTACATTCATAGTACTGGGTGGTTGTTAAAGTCAGACACAAGGCTCGAGTCTTTGAGTTTTCCATGAACCAGGCTGGCGGCGCTTGCCCGGCGACGAACGGCGACTAGTCCCCCCGCCAAACGCCCAACGGCGGTCACTTCTTATTTTTTCAGCTATCAAAGTTCACGAAAAAAGATTAAGCCTCTTTGTTCGGGTCATACTCATGCACTAGGCTTTGAAACCTTTCGCCTTTTGGGGAAGTCAGATCACAGGCAGAAGGAGTGGTACCAAACTCCACCTCATGACAATATTTGTCCTTGTTTACAACTGCTCGACAGCGATGACTATTATCAATCCGGGATGACAATTTTTTGTTGCCCAATAACTGGATTGGAGCTTTGACACGATCATCGGAGCTCAACCCGGTTGGCTTGCTCCCGCATCTCCTCAACGCCTTCAACGCCTCTCGAGCCGATTCCTTTGCTCTCGAGGAACTCAAGCATATCTTGCAACATCTCCTCTGAATACCAATGGCCTAGATTGCGGTATGTTTTGAGCTCAACATCGCATTCCATCATCCTTAACACCCTCCACGCCTGCTGACCGTACTGGAGCAAAACCTTGTCGTCCTCGATCCCATGGCCAAGAAACACGGGTGTCTTTTGGAACGGTGGCTTTGAATCGGGCGAATTTGGCGGAAGACCGATCTCTTCTCGAACCATGCCCAATGCCTGGTCGAGCGGAGTGGTCTCGATTTCACTTTCCCAGCCAAAGTGAGATTCGCCATTCCCTGGCTCGAAGACGACGTCACCCGTTTCTGCCTGGCCCATGGACTCATGCTCGCCATCTGTCGCATGAAAACGCTCATTTAGAACTGCCTCCATTGCGCCAGACATAGGTAGCATTCCGCACATGCCCAGAACGCCACCGAGGGCATCCCCTTCCCACAACAGCAGGCAGAGAAGTGCAGCAGCGCAGCCTTGACTAAAGCCGCCCAGAAAGATTCTGCCCGCGCCGCCTACATGCGAAGCTTGATCCTTGATGAGAGCATGTACGAATTCGACCGTCTCCCGTGCATGACCCAGTACTGTCTGCTCCCAATCCCCACTTCCGTCGTACCATTGGTTGAGGATGGATCGCCTGTACACTGTCGCTCTGGAGCGAGGCGCAGTTGGGAAGACAAACCGTGCGTGCGGTAAGGCTTCTCTCAAAGTAACGATATCGGATTTGGCCCGCGGATAGGAGCGGAGAGGAAAGGCGGCGCAAAGATACGCGCACTAGAGCCCCGGCCGTGCAGGACAATCAAGGTATGTAGGTGCGGTTGCTTCAATGGCTGTACGACTATGGGGGCTGGAAATGTGTGTGGCGGCAGACGCGGCTCTTCAATGGCGTCCAGTATGCGCTCCTGGCTGTGATCTTTGGGCATTGTCGATAAAATTGGGAAGTTTGGAACACTAGATATCGGTCGCTAGACCGCCGCGTGGTGAGATGAAGTCCGGTGACCGGGCCGAGATGGTCTCCACATTCGGGACTTTCTTTGATGGGTATCCACTTATTGCCGAATGTAGTAATAGAGGACAGGGGCCGGGTACGCTGAAGGGCATATCAACGGGACATGTCAGCAAAGGCATCATTTGTTTCTTGTTTTATGGATTCCATTTCCTCGCTTGTTTTTTTATGTTGTGTAACGGATTTCGGCTGCGCTCGATCCCTTCTTCGTGACTCCGATTCTGGTGCTTTCACCAACTGATAAAGTAGAAGAATGTATCCCCTGAACCAGAATTACGTCCGACAGACATGAACCAGTTAAGATAGCAAAGCACAAGACGGAAACTTCTCCATTATTTATACTACTTTCAAAATTGAAATGATGTTCGTTTTTCATGCCTCGTTGACAAACACTCAGAAGATCATGTCGCTGGCAGGCTTGATGAGGGCGAGCGCAACCCACCAAGGATCCATGATCATTTCTACCGCTTCGTCCCTCTCAAAATTCGGCTCGCTGTTGTACGACAGTTTGGCCTTGACAAACTCCCAGTAAATGGGGTAGTAGCCAGCCTCGGACCAATTCGCTATCCCTGCGACATCTCCAGTCGCGGGATTCACGTAGATGTTATCTGCGGTCAGATTGCCGTGGGTGAAGACGAGTTCGCTGCTGAAGCCTGCGAGCTGTTGGATGTACTTAACCGCGTCGCGATTAAGGTCAGGGTCGTAGGCTACAGCAGCAACGCTATCTTTCAGAACTTTGACGAACTCCTGGTTGTTTTTGTAGTCCCTCTCCTGGTTCACGGGATTGGACCCGAGACGGGAAATGAACCGATCAGCGATGATGGGACGGTGCGGGATATCCTTCGGTTTGATTGACCTCAGGGCCTTGATCTTTTCCCTGATTTGCACCACGGCACGCTTTTTTAGTCTGTAGTCCCAGAGGTTCCACGCTTCGCTAAGCTTTATCACTCCGGGCTGGCTCATGGGCTCTTCAACGACGACTTCAATGTCGGCTAATGGCAATGTATTGACTCGGAAGCGAGGGCCGCGGATGTCTGTCTCATCTTCGATATGTTGATACATGTCGATTATCCATTGCTTGTCAGATGTTGCGCGTGTCAGAGTTGGAGTCGAGCTCCCGAAACGCGAGTGCCCAGGCGCGGCAGGAGGATGGTCCATCCTAGAACCTTCATAAATTTTTACCGTGCTGTGGCGTTCAGGGACCTCAGGTTCGACTCGGTAAAGTATGTCCTGAATCTGCCTCCCGGCTTGAGAGTGTTCAGTAGATGGAGCCCGTTCGTAAGTTGCTCTGTCGAAAAGGGGATTGTAGTGCATGGAGGTATGAACCATGATGGTGACTTGGGTCCAAAAAGGAAGTGACTAAGAACCTGTGGATGGTAGAATGGCACTTTGGTGTACAATGCTATGCTGGCGACTTGTGAAGAAAGAGACTTGAATTTACGGTGCAGGAGGAAGCAATGGTTCTTATAGCGAGCGTCTCTTGTCCAAGGTGAAGCCTTAGGTGGCTCTTCCATGCTGTCTTTGCAAAACTTAAACCCTTTTCTTTCATAAATTTGTGGTAGAAACCCTCTGCTCCAGATGTCGCCTCCACGGACCATTTCGACCTTGTCCTGTCAGGAATAACGGGGCACTTTCCACGACGGTGACGCCAATACCTGGCCAACACCGAACCCAGTGCTGAATTATCGTGTTAATTCTGAATAAGATATCGTTCGGAGTCATTTTGGAGCCAGTTTTCCGAAGCTTGGGAGACGCCAACACTGAGTGCGTACAGCTATCGCAAGTGGCATTTTGCTGGTTTATATGATATGTGTTACTGGGGTGTTAATACATTATTCTTAGAAACAACCGGCGAACAATCTCGACGTGCCCGAAGTTTCGAGACCCAGTTTATTGGACACTTGTATGCATGAGCTTGTGACAGCAAAGCGTGCCACATCTGATCTTACGAGCAACTTCCTCTGGTAAACGCGGCCGAGAATATCATCGAGACTCATTGGGATTTACATATCACCTAGACTTCTGAGTCAGACGAAGATAATCAGTACAGCTCACTGAATATTGGAGCGGATCTGGGCTTTCAAATGGAATGGCGGAAGTTTTGCGCACCACACTGATACGGTAATGCCCTCCTGGCGAACCACAAATTCCGCTCGGGTAAATATGTAGCCACTTCTACCAACTATGAACCTGCTGTTTTTTTCTGATCTGGAGAGTTAAACTGTCTATCCAGCTTCGTCGGGGCTTGCTCGAGGCTTCTTCATCCTTGGTTGCTCGGACGCCTCGAACCCACTGAGGCGGCACCAAAACCACCTAGCCAACCACTCCATTTGGAAACTTTCCTCTTGACTTCATATTTTGGAGGGATCCGCAACCAATTTCAGCATCAAGAAAGTAGCCGTGTTCTTCAAGAACAAGTTTGAGTCATTGTGAGGCCAAATCACGTCAAAGGCGGTTGTATTTGTTGCCATCTGAGTCACGCGAGCAGCAGGCTGTCCCGCTTCACCCATGACCCAAGATATCAGTCGTCCTGAATGAATTTGGATGGATTGCGGCCATTGCGTTGTTCTCCGAGTTCAGGATTAGTACGTTCAATTACCAACGCTGATCGGACCATCTGGCATCCAAGCTCAAACGCTCACGATCATGCAAACTGCCAGTTTCAATACCACTCGTGTCACCTTGCGTATAAACCATCTTCTTCTGCATCGGTGAAATTATAGTAGACGGCATTCGAGGAGTGGACGACGAGCCCTACTGAGCGTAGATGCCGGTTGGCTCAATGTT
This sequence comes from Colletotrichum coccodes, assembly GCA_020466075.1. NCBI lineage: Eukaryota > Fungi > Ascomycota > Sordariomycetes > Glomerellales > Glomerellaceae > Colletotrichum > Colletotrichum coccodes. The sequence continues at coordinate 26,407 of JAIMZG010000783.1, forward strand.
AGACTCGGATGTTGCCCTAAGGCCCAACATCAATATTGCACGTCTACAAGCGTTCCGACAGACACTGAGGTTCAATGATGGTCCTACTGCTATGTATAGATGAAAGGATTTGTTCAAGGCGTACGCAAATAGCGGAAACTCCAATGCATAAATATGTCCTTAAGCTATCCATACTTTATCCGTTCAGTGACGACAGCACCAGGCTTCGAGGCTCCAAGGGTATCATCAGTGCCTCCATCCTGTTATTTCAATGCCCTGGAATCTAAGATTCCTGGGGCAAAGCCGTGGCGAATGTACCTATACAATCACAGATTCCTTCTTTCTGCCTTGAATAGCCGTCTCAACCTTTTTCACCTGGCGAAGGACCCGCAAAACGTGTCTTTCTCTGCCCAGAACGAGAGATATTCAAGCATATCCAGTTTTTCGACCATAAAAATATCTCCATGAATGGCCCACGCAGGTAATTGTTCCCGATTCGAACGTAGATGGGGTACCATCATGACCGCTGCCACGAGACAAGCCTTCCCCTCGCAGCACAATGTGGGACTAGGCCCCACGAGGTGATCTGCTTTGGGAATAATGGCATAATCTTGCCATGTTCCAATTTTTGATGAGGATGCGCTTATCTAAGGCTGTCCGTCCCTACCTTGCGATCTACCTCGAGGGTTGAAGCTTTGCACCGGCCAGACTTCAAAACCTCGCTGCGAAGCAATTCAAAACACAAACTTCAACTTCGATGCTTTGAACGTCTGGGGGGAAAAAAAGAAGAAAAAAGAGGCACTAGAAATGTCCAATTACCCCTACGGAGGCTGTGAGACAGAGCTTCTGAGTGATGAAAGCCACAGCCACGAGAGTCGTGCCTTGACAGCGGCTCACTGCATGCACGAAGATATTAAGAAACCAGGGCCAGAAATGAACCCATCAACTGTTACGCTTCTCCAAACTCAGCAAGGATTCCAAGTTTATGCTCCAATTCGGAAGCGCTCGACTTTACTAGTGGTCATAGATGCAGGCCTGATATTGACATAGACATGCCCGGGCAGAACACATCGTGGACAAGAGGTTGAGCAGCTAAGAGCCAGCCGATGACGCTTTCATGACTGGTTCCTCGGAAGGGCCCAGGAGAACATTTCACAATGCGCACTGATGCGTGTATACGGCGTCACCTCAAGAAACGGAACTTCAGTGACTTGCGCAGACGGCTGCTAGGAGCCTCTAGGCGCGAGACCTGGCGTACGAAAACAGGCCAATAGATTTCCGGATTTTTTAGTGCTCAAGTCCACTTGCTAGAATGCGTTCTGGCATTGATCAAAAGTCCACATTTCAAGTGCTTGTTTGCCGCAGTGGCGTACCCCTGAGCCTCGTGGATGATCAAGAGGGTCCGAAAATAGTTGCCCAAGTCTGATATGATGCCCCAAAGGCCTGAGGAAATTCCTGGGTGTATGCTTTCTCATGCGGAGCCCGAACAGTCTTCGTCAATTTACCACGCATTGTGAAAGGCACCATGCTGTTCTTGAGGGTTTCAACTATCTCAAGTCAAACTGACGGTGTCAGAAATTGAGTCTCCCAATATAGTGCTCAACTGAGTTGTCCGGGGTAACTACGAGTCAAAGATATGATGTTCTGTGTGCTAGAGTCATTTCGAGTGAGTGGGCTTCAATAGGGTGGGCATCTAGCAATGCCGTCCTTCTCGGCTAAGCAAATTGAGCAGCGTTGAACAAGCCGACCATCAGAATTCAGGTCAGGAATCCATGTCGACAGACTATCCACTAATACGGTCGAGCTTTGCCGCCGTCCATCTCGAGTTCACAACAGGCTCAAGTCTACTTCCCATCCCCTAAACCGCGTCCGGAGGCTGCTTGGTGGTTTCACAAGTGGAAGATGTCAAATACGACCAGGGCAATAATCGGCATCCTCTTCTCAGGACCTTGCCTTGAGTAAATGCATGGCTCGACTACTAAAAGTCGAATCTTACAGAACTCAAACTTGCGACCAGGGTGAGGCGGCCCAGCCCCGTTTGGCTATAAATCTCACTTCTCAAACGCTTCTTAATACTACTGAAAGGTCTGAGAACATATGTTGACAGCCTCACGTGCCTGAGAAGTGGCGTGAACTCATGCAGTCAGGCTGCCACGCCGGGCAGGCATGACAACATGCGGCGAGCCCAGGCCATATTTACCACAGCGGGCGCCGGGAAATCAGCGGCGTAACTATCCTAACAATTATTCTCCACTATAGTTTTCAAGGCTTGTTGCAATGATGAGGGCGTTTCTCAGAGGGTCATGCGCTCATTCGGGGATCTTCGGTCTATCGCGCCCCAGAGTTGACGGCAGCACATTGTCGTGCCAAGGCGAAGGATCCAATGATAGCTACAAATCCTACTATTATGACATGGAAGGGTGATCAGACATCTGCATAAAACATTGCGTGGACTTGTCACGTTGTCACGAGAATCATTGCTGATTCTGAAGAGACTCCGGCAGAGAGGCCGCTAGAAGTCTTGCTCACGGACAAGCATTGAATTAAGCATACTCACTAGTGACATGACGAACCCACAACTTCCAGTTGTCTCCCTACGTAATTTGAGGTCGAAAATGCTCAAGTGACGGTGTGCGGTCAGGTCTACGTCAGTAGCCAAGCCATCTTATCGGACCCATGTGGTCATGATGAAAAATGAACAGCATTACAGGCGAGGTTCCTTCGAGGCGTTACCACCATCGGTCACAGACCACCCGGAAGAGTAGCGAGGAGGGAAAAAAAGGAATTCTACCGTTGATGTCTAGAATGCGTCGGCCAAGCTTTCTGTACCATGCCCCGATGCGCACACAGGCACGGCAGTACGGCAACACGGCTCGCTCCCAAGCCTGACTAGCGGTTCGCTTAATCCCGCCCCTGGTGCCTCTCTCCCTTCGGAGGGTTTACTACGGGTTTGAGGAGCGCTTTCCAGTACCGTCTCATACTTTCTGGACGTCGTGGTATGTGATCGCTTCTTGTCAGGGGTCTGGATCCTGCTGCTCCCTCATCGTCGTTACGTGGCGGTGACGACGGTCAGCCACAACCCTCGCTCTGTTTGTGACGTTCCATGATGTCGCGAACAGAGCGCATCATTGTATGATATCGCGTAGGGCGTTGGGTGTACATAAGGACGCATTGGCAATGGTCTTGGTGGAAGTCTTGTCCAGAAAATCAACGACATCGACTCAATTCAAACCGAGCAATCAGTACTCACCGAGGCCGCTACCATCACTCACCGTCGGTGACGTAGCTATACCGAACAACGTTACCACTTACAATAAACCAAAATCCTCCATCACACCGAATCCTTCACCGAACTCTTCACGATGGCTACGATGAACCAGCGCCGTCCCATGGACGCCCCTCTAGACGGCCCGGCGTACCACGAGAAGCCTACCGGCCTCCTCACCCGCTTCGTTCCAGACCGCCTCCGGCACTCCAGGTTCTACGGCCTGTTCCTCCGCCTCACGCGCGTGCTTCAGTTCCTCTCCTCCGTCATTTCCCTCGGCATCTTCTCCCAGCGCCTCTACAAGGTATACCGCCTCGTTAATTCCATCAAAACTCGTCGTGGCGTCAACGGTTCGTACGGCGCCGTCGAGGGCATCCTTGCCGCTGCTGTACTGTACACCCTCGTCACGACCCTTCTCGGTTGCATCAAGAAGAACAGCAGCCCCGGCGGCAAGAGGTGGCTCCGTTGGCTGTGGGTCGTCCTCGACCTCCTCTTCGTCGGCGCTTTCATCGCCGTCGCTGTGCTCACCTCGCCCAACGGAGGCAAGGCCGGCCCGAGACACTGCTACAGGGAGGGACGTCTCCGCGACGGCGCCAACAACGTCACTGGTGAGACTGCGAGTACCGATGATTCTTGCAATTTGCCGTGGGGCACCTTCATTCTCAGTATTATCAGCACGTAAGTCACTTCTGATACATGCTTGCCGCAACTTACATCAGACACTGACGATTCTTGCGATAGTCTCCTTCATGCCATCACCGCTTCTTTCCACGAGGTTAGAGAACATCGCCGTAGGAACAAGCTCTCAGCCGCGGAGGAGGAGAAGGCGACTTACCAAGCCGCGCCGAGCCCGGTTACAACGCACCTGTTCACAACGCACCCGGCCATGTCGGTGCCTCTCACGCTGGACCCGGTCATGTCGGACATGGACAGGCCGGACATGCTGGGGGATACGCCAACGGATCTGCACCTGTGTCGGGCAATGCTCGGTACTAAAGAAAGGAGCATAATCATGCTCATGGTAGATTTGCCTTCTACGAAGCGTCTTTTAACGAATGTACGAAGCACGCTCTCATGGCGAAAGCAGTGTATTCAAGCGATTCGTTTACATCGAGATCGAAGGTTTGCTTCGATTGTAGTTGGACCAAGATGGTTCGAAGAGGAATAGGGCTGTTGCAGGAATGATACCCCACAGCCTGTCTGCGTAATACATAATTTTCACGTTGTAACGATTCTGTCGTCTTGAAGTGTTGAACTGTAATATGCCACGAAGATACTCACCGATCTCCGCTGCATTTCGCAGTTACATCATGACCCTGTGCCATCAAGTCGTTGAAGAATGGGTTTGCGAACTGGTCCCATCTCAATTACAGTCATCGGTCAAGTGATCTGGCTTGAACAGCTCGAAGTACGTCCGAGGGTTGCGCTCAATCGTCTGTCCCATCCGCGCATGTCGACAGCCCCACAATCCAAACGTACTGGGATGATAATCAACGGGCCGTCGCCAGCTGCCCACGGACAGGAACGCCAAGAGAAACCGAAGGAAGGGTTGTTCCAGGGAGGTGGTCAGCGCCCAGATGCACCATCATCAACCATACCGGCAGTCAGCAAAGGCCGTAGGGGTAGCAGACTACACCGCGTTCAGCTCTTCCTTCTGGAAGCGGCACAGACATACACTATACGTGAAAGAGCTGGCAACTCGTCAGAGTAAGCAGGAGGAACGAACGAACGCTTGGTACTCGCGCCTGGGACAAGTGCATCTTCCCCATGTTTGTATGTTCCGATCAAGGCAAGACGCTTCCTCATCGTGCGTTGAATGCATGAAAGGATCAAAAGACGATGTCAGCACCCACTCACTCGAGTGAGCAAGGCCGGAGTAGTGAGAATCGGGCGGCTTCAATGGAGTACGAACTTGAATGACCGCTGCCTGACAAAATAATCAACAACATCCAACCCGCGCGCCAGTGAACCGGTCGGAGACGCCGTGGTCCTCGGAGCCGACTCGAGAGACTGACACGCTGTCGGTCTCCAGTCTCGCGCACCTTGCGAAATTCTCTCCGAGGAACTTTCTCCGGGAGGCTGGTCGAGAGAAGATAAACAAGAGTCATAAGGCTGAATGAGGCCAATCAAACCGGTCAGAAAATGCAACCAGACGTACAACGAGGTCGCAACATGTCGACATGTGGGGAGGCCATCCCGCAGATAGACAGCTTTTTACGAGGTTTCTCTGCCAAGATTAGCGAAGGGGTGGCAGTTGCTCCATCTGGCATGGCACACCATCCTCTCTTAGCCTCAATTCCCCCTTTGGAGACTGGCGATACGGGGATGGCGGGCATGGGGCGGGTTCGGGATGTTCGTGGAGTTAATTTTAGAGATGCCACAGGCGCTAGTGGCGCTACTCAGGCTTCCTCTTTCAGGGGACCGCCTGATGTTCTCTTTGGGATGTTGGCCTGCGGACGAATGGCGGGCAACGCGGCTTAGGTTAGGCACCGCGGGTATTTTTTGTCTAGGCCTTCGAGAGGTTAGCGACAATGGAAGCGATGGATGTTGTTTCAAGAGGGCTGGCAAGTTGAAAATTGAAAGATCGGCTGGGTGGTTTCCCAGACATAGGCATGGCGAGTTGCCAGTAGTCACACAACTTGGAGAAACGTGCTACAGCTCGATTCCCAACGACAACTCGCCAAGCCTTCTGCCGCCATATGTTGTGACGCCTGACAACCGGGCCCAGAGGTATGGTCTCTGATGCAAGCCTTTGCTGCAAGCCCTGCGCCTCCTCCGCAAACAACGTGGAGATACCCAACCTCAGAAAGTTCAAGGATCGCCTGGAAGCTCTGTGTCACAAGTGGGATAGACGGTCTCCATCACAAAAACTCCAGTCAGTGTTAGTAGTGTGTAGTGTGGGCGAAGAGTCTCCACGAACGGAGCAAAAGTTCGGGCATGAGACACCGACCCGGTCAACAACGCTGGCGAGTTGGAGAACGGCAAGGCCACAGAGGTGGGCTAGGTGACGTTTCGGTGCCAGGGTCGGCCTGCCTCGCCGCGGTTTGGGCAAAGAAGTGCCCGAGCTCTTACTTCGAAGCGAGCTGCAGCTGACGGGCGACGGTGGTCTGCCGAAAGGGCTGAGAGAGTTGGGTTCAAGACCGGGTCGAAGGGAGCAGAGGCCACAGCCTATTGTCTACTGTTGGCTGGCACAGCCACCACCTGACGGTTCTCAAAGCGGGTTTGAGTCAATCCGGCTAGCTGGATACGAGTGTCTACGAAGGCAGCGCTGCACCTTGGTTCTTGAACGGGCTCGGGATAGTCCGTTCGTCGAGTTGATGGTTGCATGAACGGGCAAGACCATGCGTGCAGTCCCTCGTGAGCGTGATGGAGCTGCTAGAACGAGTCCACTGGTGGGTTCGGTGTTCAAGGAACGTTGCGGGCTGCGGCACAGAGCGACCGTCCCTCGCCTCTCTCTCGCTTCCTGTTCGCTTCTTTCCTGTACCGAGGCCAGAGCCTCATAACTCTCATGACCAATCTTCATTTTTCGTGTTTTGAAATGGCGCATGACGAGCGGGAGCCCCGTGTTGGTCTTGGCCCCTTGGCCGTACAGCGGAGAATTATGAAGATCTCTGGAGTATTTTCGGGGCGTCGGCACGAAAAGACTGAAGAGGCTAGGGAATAATCGATTTTACGATCAACAGAGTCTGCCCAGTGGTGGAGAGACAGGGGGTGACGGAATGGACCAGTGACAGAATAGACCAGAGACTGAAATGAGAGTCTTGGTAATGGCGGTGGGAAAAGGGGGCTTGCAGCACTGTGACCGAGGCAAGAGGAACTCCGAAGCCCCAGTGTCAGCTCTCCGACCCGCTACCCGCTATTTTTTCGAACCGTCGAGTTGAAAGTCGGAACAGTGCCAAAAGAAGAAAGCATGGAGGCCCTGGGGGTGACGAACTCCTGTTTCAAGCACGACACAGCAGGTCGCAGCCAGCGGTTCCGGGTCGCGATAGGTCAGAGATGGCGAGATGGCCTGGTCCCTAGGGCGCCGGGCTGACGGGACTTGATGGGAACGACGGGGCCTTGCAACCGTTCGGTTGGCAAAAGAGTCTTTGAGATTCGAGGGGCCGTGGTTGGCTGACGGTGGCAGCGGGGCTCGGTGCATCTTTGCTTGGAAGTTCTTGACGGTGGGACGGACCTGGATGCACTTGGAGATCAGTCGATGATTGCCCCGAGATGAGCCCAAGAGACACCGGGATATGTGAGGAAACGCGCTGAGCCAAACGATGGGCGGCAATTCGGCGTGGCCCGCGTCCCAGTCTCCCGCATAGCTGGGCGCAGCTTTGCTTACTCCTTGTTTATGCGCGCGCTCTCTTCCACTAAGGCACATGGCAAGTCTAATTAAAGGGTCTTTGTGTGCCATCCAATAGTAGCGGTACAAAGGTTCGCCCACCAGCGCCGTATCTTGGTAAGACAAAGTGCGACGGTATGGCGGTGGGCTCCGGTGCCAAGTTAAGATGCGGTAGGTTTTTGGGGGATCTCCCCCAATGGACGAGCGAGAGTTTGGCCTCGCAGCGGGATGCACACGGCCAAACACGGCACCATCGTCAGGCGACGGGGCCCCGAGATTACACTGTTTCTTGAGTTGTCTGCTATTGACCAGGGCAAGTCGGGTTAGGTTGATGAGTCGGGGTCAGAGTCGAGCGAGGGAGACACCGCAGGCCGGCACACGGATGCGTCGCAGGGGACCCCCCCGCCGCTTCATCGTCCAACGATGGACGAGACAGGACCAGGAGGTGGGAAGACGCGACGGCAGCCTGTAATTCATCCGTACCCTGCGTCTTGGTCCTGAGAGCCCTTGCAGCCGGCACCTTGACTGCAGTGCCCCTTGTTTCCTCAAGCGAAGGAAGTTCAGGCGAAGGAAGCATCATATCATCCGACCTGGTTACTCGAGAAGACATCTCGATCAATTAGGTAAACTGCCTGGGTAGCGAGGAAGCCACCGTCTGGTTCGTGCCTCAGCGCTGGCCGGGCAGCAGAAATACGAATTCTTCCTTTTGCCGACGGACGACGCAGTGCCACGTACGGCTGACGGTATAGGCTTGGGACTGAGTAAGACTGCTACTCAGCAACTGCGCGGCAATGCAGACTCGACCAGTGAAGAACGAGCAGGCGGGCGGGTATGGAATGCGAAAGAAGGAAACGAGAGAGGTGTGCGGCTCGAACGACAATGGACGGTCCGGGCAGATGGCTGACACATTTGACGTTGCCCCCAAGTCATCCCGAGAAATGGGCTCGGCCTCGTGGCAGCGCAGCTCTGGAATGCGCTGGAAACGGCCCGGCAGGAGAAGAGGTCTTTCGGCGGCAACGCAACGTCAGCGAAGGGTGGTTCGACGATCATGGGGAACGCGTCGAGTAGGCGACGGTGATCTTTCTGACTTGGTGGAATTCCGCGCTTGTCCATGAAAGCCTGGAGAGCTCTAGTGTTGCATTGTGTTCGTGTTCCGTGCCCATCTCTGCTGATCGCCCAAACTCCCAAATGGCTTTTGTCGAGGAAGTTATGCTTGGTTGACGGTGGACCGCTATCTCCGCAATGATGTAGGAGCTGTGCCCTCAACTGTACGACATACTGTACCGTGTGTCCTTACGGATACTTTGTGCCCTACACAGTTCACCGAGGGGCCGTCTGACAGTGTCTCGTCCCTGCCTCTGTGCCTGCACTTCGTCCCTCTACGCCGCCTGTTGCACTCTGTTTATTTCCTGCAGTCAAACAAAAGGTACGTACTGGATGCAAAGTGACACGACATGCATGTCGGCTGGTGTGTCCTCCTGCAGTCCTAGACTCCCATCAGATCCCTCCCAGGAACGCAGGAACGATGGTAGGCCTCTCCTCCCTCTCCTTTCCCTCCCTGACTCCTCTCACCACCCAGCAACAGCAACACTCTGCGCTGTCCTTCCTCGACTTCAGCTTTGGAAACGGTACCTGATCCTCTGCCTTACGGAAAGGAGATCCCGGCCGCAAAAAGTGAGCAGCGCCACTCTGCTCGGGACCTTTCTTCTTTGGGCAAAGCCACCGAATCCTGCGTCTTTCATTGGTCGTCCATGCAAGTGTAAATTAATCCTTTGGGGACTTTGGGACTAGAAGCAGCCCACCGATGCCCCCCTAGTCCGAGCCCACCTTCGACTCCATGTCCCTTTTTGGGGTCATGCCGCCACTCACGACCAAGTCACAACTCGCACTCCACCACACACAAAGCTGTACACACGCACCAAACCTATGGCCGAATCGCCCGCCCTTGGACAAAGTGAACGGTCACGGCCCCGTCACCCCGGTCAACCTAACCTTTCCTTGTAAAGCCAAGTGGCCCAGGGGTCGCCGGTGACCACCACCACCAGTGGCCATCCCAGTCCCAGGGGTGCCAGGACGTCCAGCAAGCCCAGGGTCCTGAATAAGGTACGAGGTCGTATTGATTCGCTCAGCTCATGGGGCCCGGAGCATGGAGACATCCCATCCCCTCCCGTAGACTGGAAGAGAGCGAGCGAGAGAGCCATGGCGCGCCGTTGGCCTGCTGCTCCTAGTGGTTCTCTTGTGCTGCCTGGCTTCCCTGCTGGGCGTTGCTGTGCCTCATCTCTTCGAGACTAATAAAACCATCTCCCCCGTTCATGTGTTTCTGACCGTCCATCTCGTCCTCACCTCCTCCTACTTTGCTTCCCCACAGGCTTCCTCTTACATTTTCTTACCGTGCTTGCCAGTCTCTCGTTAATCGGCATTATTTCCACCACTGTAACTTTTCAAGCCACTCGCAAGCCCTCAGCTCCAGCAACAAGCCAGCCTCCTTTTAATACACCTCTCAGCCTCTGATACTTATTCCGTCGACCTACCCGACACCTTTTCCAACCAATCCATTTCTCTTACCCGATCGACCTATACGCATCGCAGGCAAAATGTTCTCCAAGATCCTCTCCGCCGCTACCGTGGCTCTGGCTACCACCTCGCTGGTCTCTGCCCAGACCTTCACCACCTGCGACCCTACCAAGAAGGGTATGTGCTCCTCCTCACCGTCACTAGTGGTCTTCCCCCGACGAAACAAGCCTTGCTAACCGATGTCCAGACTGCCCTGCCGATCCCGCTCTGGGCAAGTCCGTGACCGTTGATTTCACCAAGGGCAACGACGACTCCATCTTCCGCAAGCTCGACGGTACCTCGGTCAAGTTTGAGGATGGCGGCGCCCTCTTCGCCATCAACAAGGAGACCGACGCTCCCACCATGGCCTCCAAGAAGTACATCTTCTTCGGCAAGATCGACGTCGTCCTCAAGGCCTCCCCCGGCCAGGGTGTCGTAACCTCCGTCGTCCTCCAGTCCGACGACCTCGACGAGATTGACTGGGAGTGGGTCGGCGGCGACAACGCCCAGGTGCAGACCAACTACTTCGGTAAGGGTGACACCAGCACCTACGACCGTGGTGCCTACCACCCCGTCAGCAACCCCCTGAACGAGTACCACACGTACACCATCGACTGGACCCAGGAGTCTGTCAAGTGGATCATCGACGGCGCTCTCGTCCGTGAGCTCAAGTACGCCGACGCCAAGGGCGGCGCCATGTTCCCTCAGACCCCCATGGAGGTCAAGATCGGAACCTGGGTCGCTGGCCGCAAGGACGCTCCCAAGGGCACCGTCGAGTGGGCTGGTGGCTACACCGACTTCTCCAAGGCTCCCTACAACGCCTACTACAAGAGCATCGCCATCACCGACTACCAGGGCAACCAGGGCAAGAAGGGCGCCAAGGAGTACGTCTACGGCGACCGCTCCGGCAGCTGGGAGTCCATCGTCATCAAGACCGAGGGCGGCAGCGACGACGACGACAAGTCTTCCTCCGTCAGCAAGACCGCCACCAAGACCGAGTCCAAGACTACCATGAGCACTGTCACCGCCTCTGGTTCCGGCTCGGCCTCCGCCACCGCTTCCAGCGAGGCCTCTGCTACTGAGGAGGCTTCCTCCACTGCTACCGGCACTGGCTCCTCCGGCTCCTCCGGCTCTGCCGCATCCGGCACCACCGCCGGTGCCACCTCTGCCCCCTCCACCGTTTCCGCCAACTCCGGCTTCGCGACCAAGGCCAACCTTGCCCTCGGCGCCGCCGGCCTCTTCTTCACCTTCCTGCTGTAAGCAGGTCCTCTGGAACCCCAGATGAACGACCGTGCATGTGCATAAAATCAACGCGAAAAATCATTCCGTCGATGGAGAGCGAATCGTACAATTCTTGACTTTCAACCACGATCCTTATCACGACTGAGCTAAGCAGGCTCTTTCGAGGCCTTGGGCGAGCAGTCGAGGCCGACCTTGACTTAATCTGGTACTTTTAATGATGACGCTCTCTACGGGGTCTTGCTCAGATTCCGGGGGGGTTTGATCTTCCCCTCGACGGCCTTGCGAATTTCGAGGTGTTTTTCAGGCGAGGGGAACAAAGAGACGATGGGAACATGTCCGCACGAGGACATTGCATTTCGGGCCGCGGTGATTCAGCAGTCGGTGTGTGTTTGCGGAAGATGGACTATGATACCTTAGAGAGAGACAGTTCAAGACGCCTCGTGCCATTTCGCCGAGGTAGTCGGACAAGCTGAAAACAAATTCTGGACAAACGTGTCTTTCCTTCCGCACTACCCTGGTGAATGCCATCGCGGTTGACCTGAGAGCGATACTCGCATGGAACTGATCCGACGGAACCAACAAATGAGCTTTGGCTTGGCAGTATGAAGCGCAGAGGTTGTGTAATTTCGCCGTGCGTTTGAGGTTAAGGAGACTCGGTGGGGTCCACCTCCCACTTGGACTGAGCGTAGAAGAGAGAGAGCCACTTGCGGGTTCGCTCGAAGAGGAGAGGGGGGCCGGGCCAGCGTTCCCGCGCTCTACCTTATTCGGACCTAATTTCCACCTCTGCACCGCGCCGCCGTCTCCAAGGCAGAGCCACGGGGAGGATTTCACGGCTGACCAGCGCGGTGCCGCACGGCAGCTCGAAATGCGTCACGCCGTCTGACGTGCTTTGGTTGGCGCCAGGTGGTACCCAAATGGCGCCAGCGATCGAGTGTTGGGCGGAAATGGGGAAATGGTCGAAAAGTACCGTGCAGTTGGCATTCCACGATGAGAGCCCCTGGGGGTTAATCAAACTCGCCGAGCCAAGGCTGGGCCAAAGCTGTACGCGATGCCTTCGCCCTGCTGACGTCGAGATTGCCCCCCCTTCCCCCCCTTGCGGGACAGTGTCTAGCATGCAGACAATCCCATCGACACGCGCATGGGCGGTCTTGGTCCTCGCCCGGCCTGCCTGGAATAATTCGACTCTGAGGGACGACGCTCACCGGATTAACGCAACCGCCTAGTTGCGCTGCAAATTGGATGTCCGCCGGGGGCTGATTGTCATTGGACGGGCCTGGCATCTTTGTGTGCTCAACGTACGGGGTTCCGGAGGGAATCGTTGCCGCTCGAGCCGTCTAGTACGGGCCATGGTTCCCACATCTGCCCGGTCGAGGACTCGCCGAGGGCGGGCTGTCTAGCTGCTCGAGCGGTGATTTGCCCCGGGCCCCTTGTTTCCCGTATTGTCGATGTTCGCTGATGAGATGGAAGGGGGGGCCTAGCAGTTTCTCGGGCCGGGGAGGGAGGAGGTTCACGGTGACGGGCGGTGGAGCGGGATATTTGGAAGGCAGGGTCACGAGGAAAGACGGACGAGGCGAGGCGGGTTTTAATCTACTGTCGTCTCGGCCGGATGGATCCAGGGCCTGTCGTCCGGTGGGGAAGAAAGAAACCCGCCAGGTCAAGTCGTTGGAAGGGCAATCTGCGGTTTTTCTCGGCGGCTTCCGACCGGAGTCGAGTGGCCCCGAAAGAAACAAAAAGGCAGAAAATGTCATCGGCATCGGAGGTGGAAGGAGCAGGTGGGCTCTGTCCGGCCTGCTTCCCGGCCGAGCTGATCAAGCTCCGGGAGGAGGGGGGGGGGGGGACGAAGATTGACGGCGCTGTGGGGCTATCCCTCCCGAGCCGGTGCAGGTGTGTTTGCTCCGTGTCGGGAATGCAAGGTGAGGTGCCGATACAATTATGCAGGTACGGCGCATGATGATGTCGGTTGTGTGGCGGGTCTCGGTGGCGAATGATACTTACTCGCGAGGTGCTCGGATCGAATTTCTTCCACCGTTGCTGTCCGGACCTGCCGCGCCGATCGTCTTGTTAGAGATCTTGCAGCTGTCATTCTGTCATCGGGGGGCGCTGCTAACCAAGTCAATCAATGACCGGCGTGGACGTCACGGCCGGCGATCGCGGCGCCAGTTCCGTCCTGGCGGGTTGTGTCGTCGCTGGAGCTTTGGGGAAATATCCCCAGCTAACATGCTCGGGAGAAGATTATCTGCCCAGGCGGGTGGGGGTACCTGGTACGGACTCACAGCAGAACAGCACACCTTTGGCCTTGACGGAAATAGCTCAACTGTTCTGCCAGGTTTGAAGTTCGATACATCAACATCCAAGCGGGAGTTGGACCAGTCTCCAGCGCTCCCCAGCCCCGAGGACGGAGAAGACGGGCTCCGCAGCCAGACTCGGGATTACGAGATGCCAAAGAGAGTTTCAGTGTCTCCCTAGCGGAAGACGCGGGATCTGGCAGATCGGGGACGAGGGGGGTCCGCTGCATCGTCGTTTGCGCAATCCAACCGAAATCTTAACTTTGACCGGGCCGCGGTCACTGGAAGGATGACATACCGGCGGCGGGCAGGCCAAGCGGCACGAGCGGAATGTGGAATCAGAGGGCGGCATTCGCAAAGTCGTACTGAGGAAAAACAAACAAAAAACAGTGTAGCGGCATGAGAGCGAATGCATAAACCGTCGTCCTGACTTATTCCACAGTTGTTTGAGGTTTTTTTCCAAATTTTTTCCAAATTCTTTTTCAAAAAAAAAGGTTTAAAAACAATTAATTTCTTTTTAATTTTTTGCCTCCTTTTCGACGACCTTAGTCCGGCTCTGTCAGCAAGGCCAAAGCCAGGCCAGGTAGGCGCATTCCGGGCTCCGAAAGGGACCCGGGACCACGATCACGGCTTATCGGTGAGAAAACGCCCCAGTTTTCACCGCAGGTCTTACGCCGCCACTATGGTCGCGGCTGATAGAGACCGTTTTTTGAACAATCTGGACACCATGCCCCGATTGCATCCTCAGTGACAAGACCATCAAGCACGTAAGATTGGTAGAGGTAGCAGCTGGAACGACCGTTGATAACGGGTCAGATGACGTGCCGGTGGTCCCTGCACGGGAAAGGTTTTGGCGAGTGGTCCCCATAAAACAGCACGTTTTCCAGAAGCTTGACAGAGCCCTTTTCGAAGCGGCGAAGCCCGGCCGACGCCACGGGAAGAACCCGCAGTTGACGTAAGGCGACGAGCCGCAAGAGGCAAGCAGGTTGTACAAGACGACAACTTACTCGCTTCTCCAGAGCGAGAGGAAAAGATTTTCCCTTCCTGCGCACGATGGACGCCGAAGCTCCCCCGCAACGCCCTTTCGAACTGACACATGAGGGAACTGATAGGGCGAGGCTTCTGAGGGAAGAGAAGCTTTCGGGATTTTCCTAAACGCCGCAGGACAGAAACCCCATTTTTTCCCTCCCTCTTCTTCGCCCCTCAATAACTGCGGTGAGAAGCCGTCCAAGTGCCGAAGAATACTGGAGTCGATGACATCAAGACAACACGATTGCTCGGGAACGGCGGCCCTGAAGATCCTTGAGCCTTTCGTTGTCTGCGGTTTCGCCCTGCAATGTCGACGTGTAACCCATGGAGCCTGCGAGCCCGCAAGGTCTGGACCCCTCTCGGCCTCGTCCCGGGACGCAGTCGGAGAGTCTCGAGTCTCAACCGCCGTATGAAGAGCGAAGAACCAGGAGCCGGACAAGAGCCGCTCGCTGTTCCCGTGCTTGTCCCATTTCGTCCCAGCCACCCCTAACCCGGGAGCGAAGGTGTCCAAGATTTCTAAGCCAGATTCCAGAGGCTACCCACCTGGGCACCTGGGTCCCGTCCATCGACCCGGCGAATCACGACGACGCATCCCGACCTTCTTTGACGTTCTCTCTGGAAATGTTCCGCACCTGTCCCTTTCCCAAACGCCCAAACGGCGGGCTGGCGCCTCTTCGACGCATAGCATCATAGCCCGACGAATGGGCCCCCCCTTGTCCCGACCGATCTCTGAACCGCGGCATCGAGCCGCACTTAGGCCCATCTGAAGTTTCCCATCTATTCCCAGTCCGTTCCCGCTGTTTGACCCCACCCGTGTTGCATTTTTTTTTTCCTTGCGCGGATTCTTCGTCCAGCTTCACTGTTCCTGGGGCGATGGGGACGGCGTTAATCCCCTCTTTTCGCCGATGAGTTTAGGACTTAAGATGTGCTGCGAGATGGGGGATCAGAGGTTTAAAAGAGGACTGCCGCTCCCGTCTGAGAGGAGATGTCTGGGCTGCATAGACAAGTCACCTGTTCTCTCATCTTATATCATCACCCTTTACAACAGATCTTTACATTAGATACCCCTTCACTCTCATCACGACACACGTAATCAAAATGGCCGCTACCGACTACAAGTTCGAGGGCTGGGTTGGCCTCGACGAGAAGTCCTCCGAGGGCAACATGGTCTGGCAAGAGTACGAGCCCAAGCCTTGGGAGGAGACGGACGTCGACATCCAGATCACCCACTCCGGCGTCTGCGGCTCCGACATCCACGTCCTCCGCTCCGGCTGGGGACCCGCCCCCTACCCCGTCTGCGTCGGCCATGAGATCGTCGGTGTCGCCGTCCGCGTCGGCTCCAAGGCCGAGGGCGACATCAAGGTTGGTGACCGCGTCGGTGTCGGTGCCCAGTCAGACTCCTGCCTCGGCCGCCAGGGCGCCTGCGAGCCCTGCGAGACCAAGAACGAGCAGTACTGCCCCAAGTCCGTCCACACCTACGGCGCCTTCCACTACAACGGCGGCAAGGCCATGGGTGGCCACTCGAAGTACCACCGCTGCCCCTCCCACTTCGTCGTCAAGATTCCCGACGGCCTTGACTCGGCCTACGCCGCGCCCATGCTGTGCGGTGGTGTCACCGTCTTCTCCCCTCTCAAGAACCACGGCTGCGGCCCCGGCAAGACTGTCGCCATCAGCGGCGTTGGCGGCCTCGGCCACATGGCCATCATGCTCGCCAAGGCCATGGGCGCCGACAAGGTTGTCGGCATCTCCCGCAAGGCCGACAAGCGCGACGAGGTCCTGAAGATGGGCGCCGACGACTACATCGCGACCGCCGAGGAGGGCGACTGGGCCAAGAAGT
Source organism: Colletotrichum coccodes (assembly GCA_020466075.1). Taxonomy (NCBI): domain Eukaryota; kingdom Fungi; phylum Ascomycota; class Sordariomycetes; order Glomerellales; family Glomerellaceae; genus Colletotrichum; species Colletotrichum coccodes. The sequence continues at coordinate 42,924 of JAIMZG010000783.1, forward strand.
ACGCCAACACCTTCGACCTCGTCATCTCTACCGTCTCCTCCTCCAAGGTGCCCATGCAGGACTACCTCAACCTCATCAAGCTCGACGGCTCCCTCGTCCAGGTCGGCATGCCCGACGACGGTGCCTACACCATCGCCCCGGCGCCCCTCGTTATGCGCCGTGTCAAGTTCACCGGTTCCCTCATCGGCTCCCCCCACGAGATCCGTGAGATGTGGGAGCTCGCCGCCGAGAAGGGCGTCAAGCCTTGGATCCAGGTCCGCCCCATGAGCGAGGCCAACCAGGCCATCGTCGACCTCGAAGAGGGCAAGGCCCGCTACCGCTACGTCCTCCAGAACTAAATCGTCGATTGAGGTTCTCACGGTGCGGATTTTATCTGGGGACGATGTACATAAGACGAGGTTGATGACATGACTTGGATGCATAGAAAGGGCATAGCGATCGGTTACATTATAGACATAGAGAGATAGACAAAATCTCAAGAGCTGAAGCTCTGATTTCACGACGAAAACTTGCCTTCTAGTACGTGAGGTTTATTCGCATCGAGTGTAACGGCGTAAACATTTCGACGTGAGCAGGCGCTAGAGACTATGTGAGACCGATGCATTTTGTCTTTTCGAGCACGTCAAGTCGGTCGGGATGCTTGTAGTGAAGTTGAGCATTCAGAAGTGAGATCGGCGTGGTTTTCGGTATGATGTCACGCCGTCTCGGTGAAAGACTCACATCACACCGTGGCATGTGGGGAAATCAAGTCCAATGCGCCCCACTTTGGGAGCATCTCACCTTACATCACCTCAGCTCACTTACACATCGTAGTAGTCCATCTCTGGTTTGATGACAAGGGCAACAAGGCAGTCGTTTTTTGTGATTGCCATGCATCGAGCTCAAGCCCGCATCGGACGGTTCAGTTGTCTGTAAGCCAATCCTCCGACCTGTCGGCTGCACAGCGCGTCGTTGCCTCTTGACGCCTGATGGACAACGCATGCTGGGTCGCCTCCATAGATTCCCGCATAAGCACCGATAAAACCCCAAGAACGAGACTTGAGGTTGTCAGAACAAGTTTCCTTCAGCATAATCTACCAAGAAGCATCACTCTCCGGCCTTCAGAGTCATTCAGTGCGGCTCACCGATCCTTAAAACCAACTCATGCAATACCCGTTGACGCCAAAGACAGCCTCCCGCCGCGACATCTCTTCCGCCTCCATGGCCCCGCACAACGACGTCGCCGCCTTTCACGAGGCCCTGCGCTCCAGCAGCGTATTCTCGCCCTCTGCGGTGCCGGCCTCTCCGCCTCCTCCGGGCTGCCGACCTTCCGCGGCGCCGGGGGTCTCTGGCGCAACCACGACGCCACGGCGCTCGCGACCATGAAGGCCTTCCGCAGGGACCCGGGGCTCGTCTGGCTGTTCTACGCGTACCGCAGGCACATGGCGCTCAACGCGAGGCCGAACCCCGCCCACTACGCCCTGGCCGCGCTGGCGGGGAAGAACCCGGAGTTTCTGTGTCTGACGCAGAACGTCGATGGTGAGGGCTTCACCTCACCCCATACACCAGCCATCCCTGAACGAGATGGAGCTCGTCTAGGTGAGCTGTGATGGGCTAACAGAGACAGACCTCTCACCCAGGGCGGGGCACGAGACGGAACAGCTCCGCCGTCTCCACGGCAGCCTCTTCGACATCAAATGCGCCAACCCCAAATGCTCCCACGTCGAGCGCAACAACACCCTCGACCCCCTCTGCCCGGCCCTCGCTCCGGCCTCGGAAGACGTCAAAGACCCCTCCCAGGTCCTTCCACTCCTCGACCCCGCCAAAAAACTCCGGCGCATCGACGAAGCCGACCTCCCCCACTGTCCGTCGTGCAATGTGGGCCTCCTTCGCCCGGGCGTTGTGTGGTTCGGCGAGAGCCTCGACGAGGAGATGCTTGCTGGCGTGGACGCATGGATCGACGAAGGGAAAGTCGACCTCATGCTCGTCGTCGGCACGTCTGCAACGGTGTGGCCGGCGGCGGGGTATATCCTCAAGGCGCACAAGGCTGGCGCGCGGGTGTGTACTGTCAACCCCGAGGCCGAGGACGAGGACCAGATGTTCAAGGTCAAGCCTGGTGATTTCGCGTTTGGAAGGGATGCCGCCGATGTGTTGCCGTTGTTGCTGGAACCGGTGATAGGGAAGATGAAGGCGGACGGCCGGACATACAACGAGAACTGGCAATCAGAGTAGAGGCCCAAGGGTGACCGAGGTTCAGTGGAATCAACGAAGTAAGCAATGGCTCTCATCGAAATAAAAGAAGCTGTCTCTCGGACGCACTTCTCAGGCAGCTTCGTATGGCGGCTTGTAGTCATCAACGCCGTTCCCTCTCATCCGGCCACATACTTAGACCACGGCATCGGCCATTATCGCCTCATGATCCCTCTCAACCACAGGGCGAACGCTGTAATCAAAGACCTTTCAGCCGGAATCGCTTTTATAAACCCGAGAGAGAGAGAGAGAGTGTGTGTGTGTGTGTGTGTGTGCGTGTGTGTGTGTGAAGCCGTGGACGCAGTTCCCCGAGGCCGCGTTTACACCGAACCTAGTTTCGTCGTTCAGGTATTGAGTCGTTGTACTCGACGTTGACGGTAACGTGAGCTTTATCTGATTTTGTCGCGGCCTTGAGCAACACAACTGCATCGATCTCCAACTGCAATGTCCCTAGAGGTTCGTTTCCTGAGGCCGCTATGTGTGTGGGCTTGTCCAAGAGAGTAGAGGGTTCGGCAGCAACACTGCTTCGACGGCTCAAACTGTTGTGTCCACCATCAGATCTGGCATGGGACCCTGATAGTAAAAGCCTCTCTTCCTTGCGGGGACCATGATCGCTTCAACCAGGAGCGGAAACCGTGTCAAGGACGTCCATGAAGACGGAAACCTCACCTGTATACATCACAACCCTTCACGACACCGGCAACTTCAAAAGGTATCTAACAAGACTTGCGAGCAACTCGGTATTACACAGAAACATACTTCACAGAAAACCCTGTTCCGTCTACCTGCTGCAGTCAGCATAGAATGCAGCAAGCACCGAGGCATCCCTCGCTGCCTCGGAGACTCGCGAGGAGGACGCGGACGCTTCTCAAAATGGCGTTCTAGCCAGGGCTGTCTGCGATTCCTCTTCCTGGCGAGCAACAGGTTTCATCAGACCAACCAATTATCCAACTCAATAAGCCCGATGCTTGTTACAGAAAGAGGCTGCGGTGCGGTGCGGTCACTCATCACTTGACCTCAACGTACGTCTTCATCAGCTTGCCTCGCACCCTCGTCTCGACAAGTGGCATATCTCTTACCCCCCTGATTGTAAACGAACTCGGTTCTGATTTATCAACGCTGTTGATGAAAAACAAGGAGGGAAGACAGAGTTTGACTGGCAAAGAAAGCCATCAAGTCGGTAGACATCCCAACATACCAGAACGTTGAAATTCAGCAGACGCTACAACCGAACGACACGATTGTGCAACTTGGGCGACGTTCCACCGAGTGTTGCATCACGGAACACATCTCTGAGGACAAGACGTCTTGTTTGAGCGTCCATGCAAATTCGGGGTTATTTTTTCCCATTCGAAATGCATTGGTAGTACGACGTTCGTCACATGACTACCCCAAACCTCCTCCCATCCTCTCAGATCTCTCTCCCCCAGACTCCAACTCTTCTCATCAACCTTGCTCACCTATTCAACCCACCTGACAACCAACCAACCCTTCCCAGCTACATCTACAACGATCACCACAATGTTCACAATCTCTCCCCCATCCCCCTCCGAGACCCCCTCGACAGCCTCGATACACATATCCTCAATGTCCTCCAACCCCCTCCTTCCTCTTCAATTCCCCACGCCCGCCTCCCTCGCCGACCTCCACGAGCACTTGACCTCCGACGCCCTCGGCCGCCTCGAGTTTTGTCCGCCGCGGATCCTCGTCGCCCGAGTCGACGGCGCCGAGGCTAACCCATTGTCGGAGGCAGTCGGCGGAAGCGGCAGCAACGTAATTGCATCTTTTGCGAAATGGGACATAGTCCGACCTCGCCGTCATCAACATCCGCGAGCTGCTTCTGTTTCCCCTCCCCCGCCGACGTTGTCGGAGCCCGCTCTCGGCTCGCGACGCTTAGAATCGGGGGCTATCACGGATGCGCGGCAGAAACTCCAAGTGGCTCTTTCGCATCAACACTACCATCATGCAGTGGAGAGGGGGGACCAGGAGCAAAAGCACAGCATCGAGGAGGAAGAGGACGACAACGAAGACGAAGAGTGGCCCGCATCGGCGAACCGTGAATACCTCACCGCCTACTCCTCCGTCGCATCGATAGCACGCAGGAAGGCAATGGGCTCGCGGCCTTTTCTCCGTGAGTTGGTTTCTGTCCTTTCTAATCCTTTCCTACTGCAATCTGCAATCTGTTCCAAAGCACTGCTTTCCGCTCTCCGTATATGCCATCTATCCTAAGCGTTGACGGTCTCCTCTATCACCTCCTCAACGTCTCCTCATCCCGGTATTTCCCATTACGTGAAATTTTCGGAAGAACTCGCGTCTGTCGATAGTCCTCCACTCCCCCATCCCCATACCTACCGTAATCGGTATTCATACCTTGCCTGCCCCCCCGAGAGCACCGCAGGTGCCGTGTTTGCCTGTTTATGGCGTGCGCCCCCAGGCTGGTAGAGGTCGGCTCCGACCTCGGTGTTTGGAAGCAGTGTCGCCCAAATACCACCTCAGCCCAAAGAGGTCCCGAGAAAACCAGATCCCACAAAATCGGCGGTGCTTGTTCCCGCTTCTAGAACGCCCATAGTGCCGATTGTCGTTTCGGCGACATCTCCGCGGGAACTACACTTTTACCCATTCTCACCTGCAACCCACCCACCACGAGAAGCGCCAAGGTTGAACCCCAAATGCTAATGTCCGACGGGTCTCCCTCGCCGGACCGGGTCCGCCGGCCCCGGGAGGCTGGAGATGCCTGATGGATTCAACAGATCTTACCTTCCTCTGCACCGACCACCGGTTCCGAGGGCACGGTGCAGGGACGGCGCTCATGAGTGCTGTCACGAAGGTGGCGAGAACCGAGGGACTCCCCGTGTTCCTGGAGAGTACGATAGATGCCATGCCGTTCTACGAAAAGCTAGGCTTTGTGGAGGTTGGAGGGTTTCGGATGAATATCCCGGTTGATGGCCTTTTGGATCCGGAGAAGGGGGTGTATGAGGAGATATGTATGGTTCTCGAGCAGAAGTCCATATAGCTCGGCAAACTGCCCAGTTTCAATGCGATGCGACCATACAGCGAACGCTGAACGGCTGCGTATGCCGTGCACATCCGGGCGAGAGGAGCTCGAAGATTCGAATTGCTTAGTTGCGAAGGATATCGAGACCCGATACGCATTTTGTGTTTTGAACGAGTTCAAGATCGCCGTGGCAAGGGTCTCATGGCCTGCGAGGATCAGCAGACATGTCATCAGGACAGTATCATATTCGGGATGTGGAGGGGCTTCTGAGCAAGTCCAGGTAGACGACTTCGCCCCTCTCCCTCTCTCCTTGGATTCGCATCTCCGACGACAGCTTACTCGAACATCAGGAGTACAAGTAGAGTCATTTAAGCGCGCCCAGACCATCCCCGACGCATCAACGGATTCCATGACCAATCGCAAATCTAAGATCGACTAGAGGAGTTTTGTTTCCAACGTAGCCGTTCGCCGGTTGAAGGTTGCTTTTTGGAGCCAGAGCGTTGAATACGACCCAAGTTGCCGCCGTTGCCTTCGGATTGTACGCTGGTCAGTTCCCATCACCAGAAGCCTTGCCTCAATCAACTTGTCAATCCCCATAGCCATGATGCGAGTGTGAAGACCTGGTTTCCGCTAGAGATACTGTTGCGGCTTTGCACCCTTACGTTCAGCCAAGAATGCCCATTCTAATGTGGGCACGCGGAGACGCAGGTTCCCGGGCATATAGCAATGGGACCGCTTGGAGCGGAGCTGAATCTCAAGCAGAAGATACAGGAACGATGCTTGAAGATCGTAGAAAAAAAAAGAGTCGCAGAAGAACCAGCTGCAGGAGCATCTCCGCAACATAATATCCCACTATATCACATGCGAACCGTCAATATGGAACTGGAGAGGGCCATACTTTGTATTGCGACCTCGGACCGGGGAGAAAAAAAACACAAGCAAGCTCGGTGACATCTTCACCGGGCGGGAGCTGCCGCTTGGGAAAAACAGGCAGTTGATAACGCGAATCCAACTTGGCAAGAGCTCGTACGCCTTCCGTATCGCCGACGGCCCCCGGAAACGCTAGTGATAGAGCCGCCGGGCTGGCATCGTGAATCTAGCGGAATTTGGAGTTTAATGACGTAAGAACCGGCTGGGCAGGTCGAGGACCCCCTGCTTGGGTTTCGCGCTGCTGGGTTAAGGATGTGATTTGTGTGTGAATTCACGATGCGACACGACGCATGGAGCAGCAATCCCCCACGAGGGATTTGTCTCTGGGAACGATTTGTGGCTTGCGGAGTGTTGAGGCGAGGCGGTCGGGAGACGTCAGATGCAGGGATTTGTGGGGGTCTCCCGTAAAAGAGGGTGGGAGAAGCAGTTTCTGTCGAATCAGTCTCGAGAGGTTGCCGACATGGTCATTCTGTCGCAGGAGGTCAGAAGGCAGTTGAGCACGAGGACATTTGGGGGCCGTTTTTCGGCAGGTTAACCGACGTGGCAGTTGGGTGTTGAGATGGAACTGGGTGCTGTTGCGTAAGACCTTTCTTTGGCCAAGGAAGAGGGACAGGTTGGCAAAACAGCCGCGTTGCTGATGGTCGCGGCAGGATGAGCGTGGTGGTGTGGAACGGCAAGACGACGAAATTTGGTGGATGGCTGTGAGTGTTTTTCTGACCCTGGTCGCGTTGTTCGTGCGTGCTGGGTGATGTCTGATGCCGACGGCAGGACCAAATCGATAGCCAATTTTGTGAGATTTGCATGGCTGGCATGATGAGGAGCGAAACAGGGCCGATGATTCGCAGTAGGCCAAGTGCCCCGCATCCCCGCGTTACCAGGAACTGAGGGCTGGCCCACCAGATCTGGCTTTGGCCGTTTTGGCTTTTTCTTTGAAGGGTGCTGAGTTATGAGGCTTTTGGTTGGAGTTCCTGAGTTCCTCGACCGCCAGCCTTTGGAGATTTAACACAGACACCGCGCAGGGTCTGACAAGGTCCCCTGCGCGTCTTGGCGCAGGCATGTGCGTGTCTGCCGTCCTCGTCTCGAATCCTCGTGTCCGATGTCTCGGTGGAAGAAAACGGTGTCTGGACCGAGTCACCGACGACTTGGAGATGAACTCGATGGGTACAGCACGGCCAGGAGGCCAAGGGGAAAAGGAAGGTGAGCAGGACAGGGGCGGCAGCTGCTGGAAGGACCCTGCGGCACGACGGCGGGTCGGCGGTGATTTGGCGCGGCATATGAAAGACAGCCCATTCGTCGTGTCATTGTTGGACGATCGGTGGCCCTGGTTGAACTTGTAGGTAATCGTAATTACTGGTCTAGTATGATCCGGGTTCTCTGGCGGTTCGCGCAGCGGCTTGAAGAGGTGCGCTTCCGAACAACGGCGCCCTGGCGTAGAACGGTAGGATACCCGCTTGTATGTGCGCTCAAACTCGGTGGTGAAGTACAGGCCTCGGCCGCTTCTGGACTCAAGGATGATGATGGTGCCCCCATGTTGTTTGTTCCGTCGCAGGAGTATCCATCCTCAGGTTCTTGGATAGCGGGTCTCCTGAGGGAGTTGCCGGTGGTGCATCAGCAGCTTTTTCATCAGGCTGCGTGCGACGTTCAACATGCTGGCAGCTGCACTGCGGTCAGCGCGACGGCAACATCAGCGCAAGTGCTCCTGTTGTGGGTTGAAGTGAAAATGGGAGACCAAAGAGACGACGGGGTTGCGAAGTCTGACTCGGCAATAACCAACTGTTACGTTATGAGTATTGCTGCGCTAGCCCCCAAGCAGCTACCGCCGGTTTTCCATAAGGTAATGGGAGCCACTTCGCTACAGGGTGAGGGGCGGCCTTACACTCTCGCAGTCTGGCAAGTGCTGCGGGAGAGCGGTACCACTATACGAGTGCGCTACAAGCGCTCTTGGAGAGAGAAAGTGGCAACTGAGGTGCAGAAAGGCAGAGGATGAGAGTGGGTCCAAAGTTCCGCCCGAGTACCGCCGACTCGGATCTTGCAGCCAAGGTACGGAGTACGGAGCTGGGTGGGAATCGAAGGGGGGATGCGCCATGGACGCAAAACCAGGCTACCTCACCCGCTACGGGACAAGAGACGAAGAACGGAGAGACACAGAGGCAGATGAAATATATGAGACGTGATTTGCCCGTTTATCATTATGTATTTCTGTCTCGTATCATCTTTCCCGGACTCCCGCCCCGGAATGGTCAGAGATAAGGCCGCGCGCATCAATGGCCGATGTCTCGCGGTTTATCTTTTCGTCCTTCCATGCCCATGTCATTTCAACCCACACGACCACACACGGCATACCCAACACCACACTCACAAGCCGGCCGCCAGCAGCAGTTCCCTAGCAGGACTGTGAAATGCCATGTGCTTTTGTGGGGATTTCCTTTGGCCTGTCTCTCCCCAACCCAATCATCAATGCCTTCGTCTCTCCAATCTTCACGCTCTCTATACGGCGGAATGTAACGAAAACGGCACTGTCCACCTTTTTTAGACTCGCTCGCCTTCAACCACCCCTCCCCATCTTTTCGAGGTGTCCCTGTACGACGTAATCGCTATCAAACGCCTAGGACGTCGTTAGATCTGGACTTGGCCGACTAACGCTTCTCAGTCTCTTTGTGTACTTTGCGTCTTCGAACGTCTCCCATGGGTGATAGGTCACCTGGTCACTTTCCTATTGTTTCCCGGTCTCTCTGTCTTACAGCACCTCGTTGCTCTTTGCGCCTTCCTCGATTTTTCCCACCGCCGCCGCATCGACGCGCGCCTTGTCGTTCGACTCTCGGAAGCCAAAAGGTAATTCTTTTTTCTGTCATTGGACAGCCTCAGCTTGGCTTGTCGACACTGGCCCCGTGTTGGGAGAAGCACAGCCCCGTCTACCCTGCTCTCTTTCATTCCATTGCCCTGTTTCTTACCTCGAGTTTGTTAGGTAGTTCCTCTGTGTCATTTGTCACTGACACCGCTGCGGCGGCCGTTTGCTGCTTGTCTCCCGAGATTTTGATACCGAGCCATGCCTGTCTGTCTTGCCTGTCCGCAGACTGCCGCAGCCGCTACCACTTCGACATCCCAATGGGGTCGGTGAGGGCGATGAGAACGAGAAGGAGGGACCAGAGGCTGAGGCCATGACCGTCCCATCCCATCCCAACCCATCCTATCCCGTCCTATCTCATTCGACATGTCTATGGCCCATGCCCTCGGTCCCCATCTTGATCCCCATACTCCATCAGAGCAAGGTTCCGGACTTTCTCCTTCATGTTTGCTCTGTCGCTTGGTCCGTCACTCGGTCCTTCAGGTCGACGCCCGCCGACCAGTCAGTCGCTACTACGCCTCCTCTTGCAACGCACCCCTTCTGCTCTCTTGACATCCACCAACGCGAGACGTGCGTGCCATCCGGAGTGAAGGGGGTACAAAGAGTACCTCAATACCCCGGCCTACCTCACGGCTCTGCATGTAGCTTGCCGGCGGTCAGAGAGAGTCTGACTCTTCCGCTTGGTACCCTCCAATCCTGCTTTTGTATGGTGTTGTGCTCCGTCCATACCGGGTCCCGCGTCGAAGCATACTTTTTTTTTTTTTTTCAATAAATAAAAGAAAAGAGTCTTAAGATTCTTGGAGAGATGCGACGCAATGGTCAATCGAGACTGATTGACGGAGACTCGAGAGACAGAGAGAGAGAGAGGTAGATGGGAAGAGGGGCAGCCGCAAGGGGAACCCATAACCCGTTTGGCATTCGCATCCCCCGGATGTATGTTTTTTTCCTGTAGTTGGGCTGGTCGCTGGAGTATGGTGGTCGAGGAGCAGGAGCATCCATCTTGCTCTTTCCCGTACGCATACTCTTTAACCTCCTTGGCTTCCTCTTCATCTCTCTTTTCTTCCTTACCTTTTACTCTTTCTCTCCTTCTTCTCCCCCGTCTTCCTTTATCCCATTTCCTCCCCCATCCTCACCACTACCTTTCATTCTCTCACCCCGTCATCCTCGCCACCCATTCCCCATAAATTAATATTATTCCGTCTCCAACAAAACGTCTGTCACAAAAACAAACGTCCGAGGGGTATGGTGCAAGGCACATCCAATAATGGATACTTGAAGCGCCAAAAGAGACATTGCCTCTTACATATACGTTTTCCCCCGGCCCAATGACACCGATAAACCGGGCTTATCTCATCCTTGCCTCCATCGTCACTTGAGTCCACCAGACATCGATCCATCACCTCCGTCCGTCCAATCCCAAGGTTCTGTTTCTTCCGAGCCCCAAATTCGGCCCTGCATCCGCGCCCCCCCCCCAAAAAAAATACAACCACAACCATAAACGCAACCGCATTTCCATCACCAAAAACGGGCGCAAATCAAACCCGTTTTGCCCACTCCAACTGCGGCCCCGAGCGACCTTATCTTTTGCTATCCCCAAGGTCTCAACCGGCGGCGCACCCCCTCGGACTTCTGCATCCCACCCCGGATCTAAAGAAGGGAACCACTCAAAAAACCGACAGGGGAGTCGAGTCCAGCTTGTTCTGTTTCTGATTCCCGTTGCCGCTTATCTCGTACCCCTCGCACGCGGCACGAAGACGAGACGCTCACATCCCACTTGCGGACCGGTACCTGTCAACTTTCCACCTTACACACAATCCTCGCGTGGCCTTTGTTCCGCCTCTCTTTACCTAGTCTGAACCCCAGCCCCCCATCAGGCACGTCAAAACCTCGCAATCGCTACCGGGCATCGTCCGTCTGCCGTAACTTGCCCACTGCCACCTTCAACCAAAGCAGTCTTATCTCAACCGGCCTCGGCGCGCCGTAGCGTTATCTGACCCTTTGGTGGCCCGTCTACTGTTTCGTGTTACAACACAGGCTCACCCATCGGAATTCAGCGACATCGAATTACCGCTCACCAACCTATCTTTGTTTGGCGGAGCCTGCATCCGTGCTACGCACACAAGACTGAATCTGACTTCAACTCGGCCACAGATACTCTCTTTTGCTTTCCACTCCTCCTCGGTGGCGGCCCAAGACCAAACGAGCCAGGAACATTACATCACTTGCGCCTCGTCTGTCGCGCGCCGTGGGGCTCTTTGCCTAGCTTTTATCCCGGAGAGTGTGCCAGTCTCTCTGCTTATTGAGCCGTTCAGGAAGCCTATCGCTCTGTCACCGTCTTCATATCTCCGGTCAACCCTAGGAGCCAGCTCACGCCCGCTTCATCCCCCCCCCCCCCCCCCAATCTCCAGACCAGATCAGACCAGGGCCCGGGGCCCCGTCTTGACGAACCGGGTCCGTCCGTCCGTCTGTCTCCCCTGCGTCGGCCTAGCCCTGTCCGTATATACATTGCTTTCTCTCTACTGCCACGCGCCGGCCTGCCCATCATGTCCAACCCAAGTGCCGTCATCAGAACGGCTCCCATCGCCATCGCACCCAAACCTCCCCGCCGCCAGAACTCTTATCGCCAGGACAGTTTTGCGAACCTTGAGTTTTTCCGCGGCAGCATGCCTGGACGAGAAATCGACGAGTCTGTTGGCTCCTACACAACCCGGTCTCTCAGCCCTTGCGAATCCTGCCAGCGGTCTAGGGTCAAGTGCATCGTGAGCGACGACGAAGACAGCTGCATACCCTGCCAGGCTAGCGGCTCCAATTGCTCCTTGCTCAACAGCCCTCAGCCCAGGAAACGCAAGCTAAACGGCGACTTCGACGACAGTGGTAAAAGAAGGTCAGTCTGCCCATTTTCCCGCTCACACTATTTGTTCCCTCCCCTTCTTCCCCTCAGCACACACACACACACACACACTCGGCGCATCCACCTTTCTACCGCTTCCTCCCCAGAACCTTGGGTCGTCTCCCTTGTCTTTTTCCTAATTTTGCGCCCGCTCAATGTTTCTTGGGCAGCCATGAGTGCACGCCGCGGTCAGGGGGTCATGTCTGATAACGAACCTTAATCTCTGACACGTGATTGGCCCGTTAGTTCACCAGCCAGGGCCGATATCAGAAGGCGAAGGCAACACCAGCCCAGCCTCTCCAGCACTACTGGGAGCAGCTCCTTTCTTGAAGACATGGCGAACGTCGGAGGCCCAACTCTGCTCAAGCGGACGCTGGGTCTCCAGAATGATCGCTACAGTCAGTATATTGGCCCGACGACCGATTTTGAGCCTTCTCTCATCAACCTCTCACCCTTCAACCCCCAGGACGAGAGTCTCTTAGCACGCGGCACGCTGCGGAAGGTCAGTGACGACGACACGTTTCTTCTGCTGCCTGACTTCAACACGCCCGGCCATGAGCACACCCTCGAAGATGTCGAGGAGATCGAAAACCTAGTGCGGCCTCACGGCCGTAAGCTAGTAGACTTGTATTTCCGCATCGTCCATCCCGCCTTTCCGATTATCCAGAAGACCGTCTTTCTCGAAAAGTACGAACGGAGTTACCGCGAATTCTCGCCCTGTCTACTGGCCGCCGTTTATTTGTTTGCGATCAACTGGTGGGAGCACGACGAAGAGCTCGCGCGTGTTCCTCGGCCGAACATCCCCAACCTGGAACGGATGATACGTACAACTCTTGCTGACGCCATGTACCGGCCCAAATTATCCACCATCCAGGCTGGTCTTCTCCTCTCCCAGCGACCTGAGGGTGACCAGTGGGCTCCGACGGCCCAGCTTGTTGCCATCGCCCAGGAGCTTGGCCTTCATCTCGACTGCACGCATTGGAAGATACCACCCTGGGAGAAGGGATTGCGAAAACGCCTTGCCTGGGCTCTGTACATGCAGGACAAATGGGGCTCCCTCGTTCACGGCCGGCCTTCGCATATTTTCTCCTCTAACTGGGGTGTACAGGCTCTCACGCAGCACGACTTCCCCGACGTCGAGTGGGACGAGAATGATGTAGAGGAGAAGCTGGAGATCGAGCGCGGTCGCACGCTTTTCGGTCAGATGGTGCAGCTGTCGCAAATTCTCGCAGAGATTCTCGATACCTTCTACTCATTGCAAGCTATGCAAACCGTTACCAACGCCGGCGGACAAGGCACACACCTAGTTCTGGGCATGGCTAAGCCGATACAGCTGAAGCTCAAGGAGTGGTATGCCAGCCTGCCAGCAGCGATCCGCATGGACAATACGTATTCGACAAACCCGACCCCCGCGAGCCGTCTATCGAGCATAGGATACCTCCACCTCGCCTACTTCGCCGCCGAGATTACACTCCATCGCCGCATCATTCGCTCGCTCGAAGCCACGGGGTCGGCCGTCGATCCGTACGTTCAACACATTTGCCGAAGCGCTGCAAAGGCACGTCTGATTTCCGCCATGGACTTTGTAAACCGTTTGAACTCGTCCCATCTGCGCTCGTTTTGGTATTTCGCATCAAAGACCAATTTTGCTCTCATTGGCACTTTTGGATCCCTCCTGTGGGCTACGTCGCCGGGAAGGGAAGAAGCCGACTGGTACCGAAGGCGCTTGGGAGAATACCGCTGGACACTTTCTGTGAGCTCGAAGCCCGGAGAAGGCAAGGGCCTGACTGAATTCGCCATGACGATGCTCGACATCTCGACTGGGCTCCTCAAGAAACTCCCAGAGAAACCATCGATGAGCCGTAGCGGTAGCGTGGTAGAGATTGGACCCGGCAGTTTGAGTAGTAGCTATGCTGGCAACGGTTTGCTCGCCTTGGGAAAGAGTGCACCACCCACCATGAGCCTGGGGGGCTTCAGTGGATTTCAGAGTGCCGACGTGAGCAACGCACAAAGTCCGCTGAGCGACGACAGCAGCGATGACGAGATGTATGAGACCTTTGCCCCGACGGCAGGGATGGCGGGCATGGCCGAGTGAAGGACGCAACAGCTGCGTTCAGCGCGGTAAGCCGAGGAATAATGACAACACGGAGAGACGACAAAGCCACTCGAGAAGACATCCTCTGAGATGGTCTAATCGAGAGAAACAGGAGGTCTTTTGTTATTTGAGGGGAAAGAGGAGTGAAAAATGATCTGCGGGATACCACTGGGGACTGGACGCCGGGCATGCGGAGATGTCGAAGGAGAGAACGAAGGAGAGAACGAGGGGAGAACGAGGACGACTGCCCATGACCCTGTCTTGATGACATTTTGACTTGTATGTTTTTTTTTCCTCTTTCGGTTTTGGGTGTGGACGACGCAAAGGGAAGGAAATGCTATTACCAGGTGCCGGCGCAAAACATGGGGGATTTATACCGTCCAACGTTTTTGAGCGGGAAGCAGAGATATCGCATCGTTTTTGGAAGTTGAGTGATCCATACATCCTAGCATAGATTGCAGAGCCCTTTCTGGATATGAATGATATGCCTTGCTTGGCGTCTTGTCACGGTTTATGTTGGCATAACTCGACGTCTCGCCGACGTGCTTGGCTTTGTTGTGTGACATGCGACGAGTCTTTCAACGACTGCGTATCATCGCCCCCTCTTGGGAGGGGAACGAAAAGTCTCCAAAGCGAAAGCGTCGTTGATGGGGTAGTGATTGATAACAGAGCGGCATTTAGCAATCGCCGTGTGCTCTGCGGCTGCTGCCAGACTGGCGTCTTCAAAGCCAAGGCTGAGGGCAGATGAGCGCGGCGAAGAATCTTCCGTCGGGTGAGATGGGGGCAGGGGTTACGTTGTCAGAGCCAGACCGCTTTGGCGGAACGACGAGCAACATGGCGGAGTTCAACTCGTTCGTCATGTGGAACACATATTCACAGCTTTCGTGGTCGTGGTCGTGGTCGTGGTCGTGCTCGAAAGAACCTCCCCACCGGCAACGCTTGAGTAGGTCGCCCTAAGGGAAATGCGGCCGAGCCGCATCGGTTGAAGCCATTCGATTCGCGGCGGTGGGCAGTATGAAACGGCACAGAATCGAAGATGGGTTCTGTGAATTTCCAAAACTACCAAAACTCCCCACCCCCCCTCAACCAACCAAGCGACCATGGAAGTGCGACACGAGTGGTATGGATTCTGGTAAGCTGGAAGTAGAGCAGACCCGGGGTCGTTTCCGCAAATATCTTGTTGGTTTACAGATAACAACGCGAAATTATTTGGATACCCCGGCAGTCTTGGTTGTCTTTGGCTGTCCCTCGTGACTATGCGGCATACGAGGACGAGGAGCGGCGCTGGGGGAAGGTGGCTGAAGTGATTTCATCATTTTTGGCGTTTGTCGATACCGTCCGATGCTACCGTCGCTCTCCTATCAACTTGGAGACCGTCTATGCCTTTGTATCAATGGCAGCCTCGACACTCAGCACGGCCGTAGCCACAACCTCGCCTGCTGGGCCCGGGTAATGGTCGATCGACGCCGCCGCACCAGAAACGTCCTCCGGACGCTTCGAAGTACGGTGTTCCTCGATTTGCCGTTAGTCTGAGTAGTGACAATTTTGGCGTCCGGATCATGATCATACCAGGACGACCTTTAACGTCAAGCGTCGGGCGTGGTGATGGTATAAGAGACCGCAGGGCCCGTCCAAAATGTTTCTCTGTAGCAACGCGGGTGGGGCTTTCTCACCTTCCTACCTTTATAGGGCCTGAGCTGCTGTCGTCTTGGATTGTTCTGACTATAGCGCATAAGAGCCTCCCGATGCTCGAATCATGCGTAGAGGTTTGACGACGTTTATGCGCGACCAGTCGGCACAACTGCTGTCCTTTCTGTATGGAGTGTTCAGTATACGCGGACGAAGGCGAGCGGGGTTAGGCAGAAAACATATCTCGCTTCCGAAATCTCGTCTCCTGGGGCTTATCTAGAGGAATCCAGGGCCAAGAAGCAGAATCTTGAAACGAACCCGGTGCGTTTTGCAAGGGCGCGGTGTAGGAAACACCGATCTGAACCGGGGCGGCATGCATCTAAACGCCTGGAAGCTGCTGGGTATCTCTCTCATCTCTCCTCCTTGGTCTGTCTTTCACGAGGACGACGGCGACGAGGAGCGACCTTGAATGGCCCAAGATTTGGTATGCAAGTGTTCAGAGTTAGACGCCATGTATTGAAGAAAAGAGAAGAAACCCCGGCGAAAGGTATTTGGAGGCCGCGAGTCTCGAAATGTCCAGGCGCTTAACACGAAACAGAGGTCAATAGCTGGTAGCAGAGATCTTCATTGTCAAAGAGCGTCCATACCTGTCAGGCACACTGTCTGGTGATGATTGGGGAGATGCGACGGGCATAATTTCATATGTTCAAGTTCCCGAAAGGTCCTGGGATCGCTCAGAGCTGCTCCGAGGGCAGGAAGCGACGCATCAAGTATCCAACACCTAGCCGAATCACGCAATCGATGGTGACATTTACCCACCAGCCTAGCCTTCAATGAATGGTACTGAAAGTATTACACACTTGTGTGCTTTGTGAACGGAAACCATCGGCCTTACGCATGAGTTCGGAAAATCAAGGAGGGGAGACTACGTTCGTGGTTGGTAGGTGCTCTCGGATGAGATGTGGTTCGTGAGAGGGGGAGGGCTTGCATCCATCTACACCATTGCAGTTTTTTCGATCCCACTCAGGACGGCTGGAACGGCACAAATCCACAAAGTGGCCTATCCATCGTCTTCGATAGGTGTAGCGTGTATCGTCTGGCCAAAGTTGAGGGATTCGTGCTCTTGTAAAGATGCGGAACGATGAAATGATCTTTCAGTGTCCAGGGGCATGCTGTTGACGCCGTTGTATTACATAATCAAACTGCCCCGCGTCATGTCTAGGCACACGCCGTGGACACCCCACTATTTCCGAGATTCCACCTTGAATGAACCACCCATCCCGAAGGGAATCCCATCTCCGCCGGCCATCGAAATCCTCCGACAACCACCGCCGCCGGCGCCGTCGTCTACGACAACCCCCAGCTCCTCTACGAACCCAAACATATTCACCCAAAGCCCTTCATATAGAACGATCTTCACCTTTCCAAACCGCCCAAGATGCAGGGCTTCAATATGGGACGCTACGTCCCGCCCGACCTCGAGGGTACAACCTCGGGCAACGCGCTCCACGGCAAACACGCCCTCGGCGCGCGCGCCTCCAAGCTCGCCTCCGCGGGTATCCTAACCGTGCGCTTCGAGATGCCCTACGCGATCTGGTGCTCCACCTGTCCCAAGCCCACGATAATCGGCCAGGGCGTGCGCTTCAACGCCGAGAAGAAGCGCGTCGGCAGCTACTACTCCACGCCGGTGTGGCAGTTCCGTATGCGGCACGCCGACTGCGGCGGCTGGATTGAGATTCAGACGGACCCGCAGAACACAGCGTATATCGTCGTCTCGGGGGCCAAAAAGCGGGATACCGGCGATGACACCCCGAAAGAAGGGGAGATGGTCATCATGACGGACGACGAGCGCCAAGAACTCCGCAGGAGCGCGTTTGCGAGCCTCGAGAAGACGATACAGGACCGGGAGCAGCTCGCGCGGGCTACGGAGCGCATCGACGAGCTCGAGGACATCTCTAAAAAACGCTGGGACGATCCCTACTCGCGCAACAAGGCGCTGCGCAGGACGTTTCGCGCGGGGCGGCACCAGCGCGAAAAGGACGCCGCTGTGGGCGAGGCATTGAAGGACAAGATGAGCCTGGGGATCGACCTTGTCCCCGCAACGGAGGAGGATGCGCAGAGGGCGAAGTTGGTGGATTTCGGACCGGGTCATGAGCATGTTGGGGGCACGGGGCATAAAGCGCTGGCGAAGCCGTTTTCCTTGTCATCTTCGGCGGCGGCTACGGATGCGAAGAAGAAGCTGGATGGCAAGGCTCTGCCCAAAGGGACGCCAAAGGCAGAAGTGCTGGCGTCCAAGAGGAAGGATGACATTGTGTCGGAAATCGTGGGCAACACGCGCATGGCACGGGATCCGTTTCTGATAGAGGCACGGGCGGAGCGGATGCCGGCGAGGATTCCCGGTTTGAAACGGAAGCGAAATAGGGAGCAAGAGGAAGAGGAAGAGGCGACGAAAGTGGCCGAGGGCGAGCCGAGTTTGCCCCCCTCTAAAGCCCTGGTAGGCTATGATTCAGCGTCGGACTAAACACTATTCGGGTGGATGGCATGGCGTTTTTGCAACTTGGATTCGATAAGATACCCCGGGATCAGATTTGCGTCACCAGAGACGTTGGAATTAAGATTAATGACACATCTATGGCTCACAGTAGGCATACATACAATCAGAGAGTACGTTTACATGAATAGCCGCGCACTTCTTGTAGACTTGCGGTAGATGTGAGAAGAACAAATCAAGTATCTTGGCTTCTACGCCTGCTTGGAGTAGGACAACAACCAAAACCACAATCATTTGTGCAAACCAGCACCTGTTGTTTTCATGTGTAATCATTTACCACTATCCGATGGCTCCTGAAGCAACTGGAACGACTTGCTCGAATGATCAGAGATCCAATCTGGGGTAGTATGTGGTTGTGGGCACGCAACCCCGCCTCCATCGGCCAAATCTCGCTGGCTCGAAACAAGACCGTCATCATAATCCAGTCGCCATTCAGCCCTGTTTCGTCTCGTGTAGTAAACTCCAAAAGCTTATTCCCATAGATGCCCTGCCTTATCCCTTGAACAGAAAAGAAATTAAAAGAGACTCCCGGCCGCCAACTTCTCTCGATAGGACAGGGAGTGTGAGAATACAAAGATCAAGTCGAACCCCGGGGGATATAAGTCTCCTGCGACGCCATTTCCATGAATGCTCTTCTAGCTTAGGTTCCCTTCCCAGTCATTTGCATCTTTATACGTCGTCCAACCGGCCGGCAGGCTCCTCGTCATCGTCCCCGAAACTGCCGACGGAAGACATGTCATCGTCGTCATCGCTCTCAGCACCGGCCTCGTCGGCGGCGTCTTTGCTCGCGTACTTTTGCACGTACTCTGAATTATCTTGTAAGTAATGTTCTCTCAAGGTTCTTTTATGTTATCGGTCTTTCCCACGCACCTTTTACTTTGGCGTCGTAGCTCTTGGGTTCCCTGATCATCAAAGCAGCCGCCTCGCCATTGAGAGGGTCCGTCGGGTTCGGATATCGGAGGAGCTGGGGCAGGAAGACCTCGAAGATGTTGATCATGTCGAACATGGGCGACCAGGTCTGGTTGATGACGTCCAAGCAGACGGAACCCGAACTGCGCAGTTTCTCCCAATCAGTTCCTGGCTCTGTGTTTCCCCCAACGTACTGCACAAGGCTCTGCTGGATATTCACTACTCACAGCTCGTCGATGTTGGGGTGGAAAATGCGGTTGACGAAACCGATACTCGGCGACTTGTAGGGATACTGGTCGGGGAGCTCGACGTGGACCTTCCAGACGCCGCCTTCGAACGGAGCTGCGCAGTGTTAACACGACAAGCCGTTGCTTATGGTTTTTCTGTACTAACTCTCGGTGGGCCCCTTAAACCGCACATAGAACTCTTGCCTATATCGATTCGTTAGGGTGGAGGATGTTGGCGAATGGGTCTTGACCTTACACTTGGGGCGTGTTAGTCGCAGGGGGCCTAGGAGCTTGGGGAGGATGCCAAAGAGAGAGCTTACTGTTGTCGTTTACCAAAGTGACTTCGTAGTCACTCATCAACCTGCACGGGTCAGTATGTGAATCACAAGAAAGTTCGTCGGCTATTCGCACATCCTAGACCATGTTAGCTGAATGCCAACTATGTGGCGTGGCTTGGACGTTTGTACTTCATAACCTGAGCAGATAGAAATCATGTCAGTCTATTGGGACCCTGTGGAAGCCATAATTTACACCAGGAGGCATGGGCTTACATCAGTCTCGATTCTTCTGCGTGGGCTACTCATGTTGTCTGTTGCACGCGGGGCGTTCGGAAAATGAGTAGATGTTGGGGGTCGGCAGTATGTTGTAGATCGTTCGGAGAAAGGTTCGTTGATTCGCAGAACAGCCCTGATTTATTGAATCCTTGCAGTGTATTGCTAATCGGCTCTGGTTTCGCGGGTAGTGTGAGTCGGTGTCGGTCTTGAAGTCGAAAGGAGAGACGTTACTTGCAAAGAGGGGAGGAGGAGGTCGGATCGGGTTCCTGACGCCAAGTCACGCGCAATGATGATGTGGGCGATCCCGGACCATTGCTGATAATGCTAACGATAAGGGGGGATGGGGAAGGGTGGGTCCGAAGATTAAGCGGCTAGACTCGGATCTCTCTAGGCTAGCGAGGTTCTTTCGTTCTCTCCACTAAGGAGAGGAGGGGGTTTGACTAAGACAAAGAGGGACAATGTGCACCTTGCTTTGTCGCAGGAATAATACCAAAGCCCTGCAGGGAGAGGTCGGGAAAGTTGGATTTTCTTTCAGCTGTCGGTAGAGCTAGGCAGGAGGACTCAGCACATCACTTTTGGGTCCATGTTAGAGACAGTTGCTATGAAGCTTAATTAATGGTGGTTGCATGCATGCAATCCTGACTGGGCCTCACTTACTCAGTCACCCAGGAGAGCACAAGATCGTCTCCCATCTCGACTCATGAAAGTCGCACATAGTGATGTAGTTGGGTGGGCAGCACCAGACGGCAATAGCATCAGGTTCAGTCCAGTACAAAGATGCCGGGCCGCCAGATCCGTCGGTGTTGCCCACAAGGAACATTGTCTACAAGGAACAACCCATCGTCCCACGACGATGGCACAGATGCATACAGCCAGCTGAAGACGAGGCAACCGCTGTCACAAGCCAAAGAGGACACCGTAGCCCACCTCAGAATACTCCCCGCGGCCACAGCTGTACTTTACAGAATGCGCCGGCCATCGTATTCCTCGACATAGAAATGTTCCTTACAGACGGTGACGCTGTCAGAGGCGGTTGGTCGGGTCCTGCGGCAAATAGCTAAACAAAGCATTCTCCTCAAAGGATAATCAAATCACGCGGGAACCACATTTGCGAGTCGAACTGGGCTAAAGGGAAACCTTGAGCTTCTCCCAGCGCGGAGGACCGAGATTATATACCTACCGCCGGACCCGAGGCAAGATTGCCTCGGTCTGGACTCAACATCCGGCTCCCAGCGCAAACAGACAGTGTTGTGTTCGCCCCTAAGATGCGCGCCGTAGAAGCACGGCACAGCACTTGAGCCCTCACTAATCTCTGGTGGGAAAGGACGTGGAGCGGCGGACGTGCCTCGGCGCCTCGACCAATAACGGAAGTTTCTTGCGTTGGACCGGACCCCGATTCTTGGTGACTTTCCACGGTTATAGAGAACGGTCCCACTTTTATCTTCCTATGGAAGCGGCGGGAACGAAACACCACGGGTAATTTTTGGAGATACTCAATTCTACGCAGCAAAAACCATCATGACTAGAGCAATAAAACATGCGCTTCGCCCTAAACCCAACCTCTCTGAAAATTTTCCCTCCACATGAGAAAGGAAACCACGCGACCATACCAACTGAATTTGCACATTTTAATCACCCTTCTCTCTGCATTCGTACATTGTGTCTAGACATCTAAATCCTCCACTACCCAAAGGGTACTTGGCCGCATACATGTCTCTCCCTACTATCCGAAGTACCTGTTTGAGGTCGTGTGCCTCGGTACTCGGGGGCACGCGACCCTCAGCAGCAGCGTCTTTGATGCGGCCCGCCTATCCTGCCGTGATTCGACAAACACAAATGCGACACAGCTCGCATTCACCCATGGGCACGCCTCCCGCGAACCAACGGAAGAAAGTTACCATTGGTTCCCTGCGTAATCTGTACAAGAAGCGCGAGCCAATCACAGTCATGACGGCCCACGACTTCCCAAGCGCCCACGTTGCCGACCATGCTGGTATGGATATCATCTTGGTAGGTGACAGTCTGGCCATGGTTGCGCTTGGCATGGAAGACACGAGCGAGATTGTAGTGGAGGAAATGTTGCTTCATTGCCGCTCAGTCGCAAGGGCTACCAAATCCGCTTTTACAGTAAGTGTACCCTGCCTCCGACTTGCCCCTGAACGGCATGCTGATTTAATCTAAGGTTGGTGATTTGCCCATGGGCAGCTATGAAATCGCCCCAGAACAAGCCTTGGAAACGGCCATCCGCTTCGTTAAGGAGGGCCGAATGCAAGGAGTCAAGCTCGAGGGCGGCAAGGAGATGGCGCCCACCATCCGGAAGATCACGTCTGCCGGCATTCCTGTCCTCGGCCATGTAGGGTTGACACCCCAACGCCAGAACTCCTTGGGCGGCTTCAGGGTCCAGGGTAAGACGTCCAACGGCGCCCTCAAACTCCTTGAGGATGCGTTGGCCGTGCAGGAGGCTGGCGCATTCGCGATGGTCGTCGAAGCTGTCCCCGCTGAGGTGGCTGCGCTCGTCACAGAGAAGCTGTCGGTCCCGACTATCGGCATCGGCGCAGGAAACGGTTGCTCGGGCCAGGTCTTGGTACAAGTCGATATGACCGGAAACTTTCCCCCTGGCCGCTTTCTGCCCAAGTTCGTCAAGAAGTATGGCGACGTCTGGAGCGAGAGTCTCAAAGCCATCGAGACCTACCGCGACGAGGTCAAGAGCCGGCAATACCCTGCGCCGGAGCATACATACCCCATTTCGAAAGAGGAGCTCGAGGCGTTTTCCAGGACTCTGGAGAAGTTGTGAGAAGCTGTTCACAGTCAGCTATTAGAGCATTGCATAGCATTAGACCCAGGCTGTATTACCGGAGTTTGGGGGGTTGGGGGCGGGAGGCATTTGCATTGTTTGACCAGACGTTGGATACCATTTAATAGCGTAGTTACTAGATCTTAGCCAAAGGCCGGATTCATAGCGTAAGAAATCACAAGCTGACCGCTAGAGTCTTTAAAGCACTGTTGCAAGACGTCAGTACATGTAGTCGTGATGCCAATGTTGTCTGTCCCTTACGTTGTGCAGGTTACCAACGATCTCATCTAGAGATGGTGCAAAGGAATCGTTGACGTAGCAAAAGACGCTGTCCGTCTCTTGGAGCTTGAGCCTCTTACGCAGATACCAGATGACTGTATGAAATGTCTGGGTAGAGGAGATCTTGGCGACTCCTCTGGCGAGGGATGGGGCGTTCCCAACAGCCTTGAACTTGACCACGACCTTCTCTAACGGGTACTCGCCGGCACTGGCCAAAGCGGAGGCGACGTCGCGTGGTTGGGCTGTCAAGATGGCTGAGGCGGACATGGTAAGTGGTATTTCGGGAGAGGCTGGGCGATCCGGGATAGTTGCTGGAGCAGGCGAGGCCGAGCCGGACCTCGAGATACCGGGTGAGGAAGGACTTGTCGCCATCGTCGATGCTTTGGAGGGACGCTTTGGAGGCTTCAAGCGGATACAAGGATGTCTGAGCCTAGTATTGGGGTTGTGGCGGTTTTGTGACTGGTTTTGTTGTCCTCTAGAGCGGGTTGTCGCACAATATGAGGTGGGAAGTGAAGTATCACGGTGAAGGAGAGCTGCGACAATCGCACCGAGTGTGAGGGTAGACGGACTCGAGGCAGTTGTGGGGCACTATCCGCTTTAGCAGGTGCCTGACCGAAGGCCCCCGTGAGTGGCGCGCTTTGGTGCGCCCTCAAGGCACCCTTACCCGCCAAAACGCCATCGCCGGCCGAGGAAACCAACACCCCGTTCTACAACACATCATGTCTTTGCTCAAACATGATTTGCCAAGCATGTCAGTCAATGATATCTCAACCAAACGGAAAGGGTCCGTTACTCCGTCGGGAACATCTTCGTCCACGAACATGGACCTGTATTCCGAGACACGTGATGGCGCCGCCCTTTGTTGAAGTATCTAGCCGTCGCCCGGCCGTTGATGTCTTCCTGCAAGACAGTGGCGGGGATTGGACAGAATCTGACGGCGAGACACTCAAAAAAAAAAAGATTATGGTGCATGGATCAGATACGAACAATCTCGGCCTTACGGTGTGTGGCGCCGAATCGTTTTCTTCCGCCTCACCGCATATTCCGCGCCATCCTCGTTCAATCCCATAGAGCACTTTCCAATTGTCATCAACTCAAGTAAGTAGGTAGTCGCGAAAAGGAAGAGCAGACAATGCACCTGACTCCTTCTTCGACAGGCAAGAACGAAGTAAGGTACGTAGCAACATGATTGGATTTTGAAGTAGACTTAATGTCGATCCTGCAGTGCCCGATCTCACCTCTCCTTCCTTCTCTCGGCGCCACACCACCACCAACACCCTGCACCGGTTAGTGCTTCACCGTAAGCTGACCTCAATCTACTTATAATTACTGCATCTTCAGCAGATACTCCACCCTTCAATTCTGACATCGTCCTCAATTGAGTAAGGCTCGTTATCTTACAAAGTATTACCTTCATTCATTTTGTCTCTGCTGAGTCTGACACAACACCTGTTCCCTAACCAACAACCGCAAACATGACAACATTACCGTGGCTCGACTCATCGCACGCTTCGACTTTGCGGGATAATTTGGACAGGCTAAGCAGTTTGCAGCATTCCAATGCGGTCCTTACATTAGACGGCGACAGCCTCGATGTCGCTACCGTAGTTGCTGTTGCACGTCATGGGCTTACACCTTACGTCAAGGACGACCCGGAAATCAGAAGGAGAATTCTCCAGAGCATCAAGGTTCTTGACCACCACATCGAAAATAACTGGGTGGTATACGGTGTCAACACGGGCTTTGGTGGTAGCGCCGACTCGCGGACGGAGCAGCTCAAGAAACTCCAAATCTCTTGCCTTCAACACACTCAAAGTGCAATCATCACCTCCTCCGATTTGGCACCAGGCCAGCTCGATCAAGATGGGCAATCACACGTTATCCCCCCCGCTTGGGTGAAGGCCGCCATGGTCATCAGGGCCAACCAGAATCTTCGGGGCCACAGTGCCGTTAGGATCGAGGTAATTGAAACCCTTCTTAATCTCCTCCGTCACGACATCACACCCATGGTACCCCTGCGAGGAACCATCTCAGCATCCGGGGACTTGATGCCTTTATCATACATCGCGGGGACTATAATCGGAGACCCCAATGTTTCGGTCACCATCGGATCAGGCAACGACAGGAAGGTCATGTCCGCTCGAGATGCCCTGAAGCAGTGCGACATTCAGCCCGTTGAGCTCCAACCGAAGGAGGGACTCGGCCTGATCAACGGAACAGCCCCCTCTGCTGCTTTGGCTAGCTTGGTAATCCACGAGGCGAATCAACTTGCGGTACTCGCTCAAGCACTAACAGCTTTCACTGCTGAGTGTCTTCGTGGGAACGTCGAGTGGGCAAGCGAGTTCATACACAGGATTCGACCCCATACTGGACAAGTAGAGGCAGCGCGCAACATTCGGAGTTTCCTCAAGTCATCTGACTTTGTGGTCGGCCTGGAGACCAAGAAGCGGACTGGACAGGGCCTGTGGCAAGACAGGTATTCGACAAGGACTGCACCGCAGTGGATGGGCCCCTATCTCGAGGACCTTATGCTTGCGCAACGTCAAATTGAAGTGGAACTCAATTCGACATCCGACAACCCAGTCATCGAAGTTGGCGCAAGCGGCGATCATGCTGCTGGAGACGTTTACTCGGGAGGCAACTTTCAAGCAACTGCCATCACTTCCGCCATGGACAAGACGAGAACGGCGCTCCAAATGATTGGCCGCATGCTCTTCTCGCAATGCTCAGAGTTGATCAACCCGGCGATGAACAACGGCCTTGACCCGAACCTAGTCTTTGGCGACCCTGAAGAATCCTACACCATGAAGGGTATCGACGTCAACATGAGCGCATACATGTCGGAATTATCTGCCCTCGCCCACCCCGTCTCCTCTCACGTCCAGTCAGCTGAGATGCACAATCAAGGCATCAACTCCCTGGCTTTCCTTTCAGGCCGGCGAACCATGGAAGCCGTCGACGTCCTCTCGCACATGTGCGCTGCTCACCTACTTGTGTGCTGTCAGGCAGCTGACTTGAGGGACTATCACGAAAGATTCCTCAGCTCGATCTCTGTCTCTCGGCTGCTGAATGAAAACAAGTTGGGTTTGGGAAACGCCCAGTTGACGAATTTGACCAGCGGCTTGGATGGCTTGGTCCGAACCTGGTGGTACGAGGCAAACAAGCTCAGCCATGTGCAGCGCTGCTCGGTCGTGGCCTCCAAGGTTACGGCTCATGTCATGGAATTCATCATGCATGGTGCAACTGACGTCATGTCGGTGAAAGCTGTCCTGAGTGTCCAAGACGAGGTTCGTCAAAGAATGGAGGCGTGGTTCAGAGACCCTTCCAACAACCCCAAAATCAACCGCCTCAACTTGGCAGACACTGACGCTGCGCACCTCGAGGGACTGGGTCAAGGCTCTGCGCTGCTGTACGACCTTGTACGAGGTAAATTGGGAGTTGCGTTCCATCAAGGGCTTAGAGAAAAACAGAGTAGCACCATTGGTACCAGCGTGTCCCGGATATACGAGGTGATTCGTCGCGGCGTTGTCGTTCCTGCATTGATATCGCATCTTCAGGGCGGAGAGGAGAAGACGTCACTGACTGCAGGAGTGGAAACGCCGGTGAGCAGCGATGCCAGCATCGATTCGGTCGGTGTTCTGGGGAGGACCTAGGACATGACGAAGACGGGGTAGACTCGGTGTGCAGCCAACAGAATAAGCCGTAGTAATAAAGGCATCCATCGATCAACGCATCTTAGCAAATCGATTTAAGTGGTTTCAGTTCAAATTGCTTCCTCTGTCTACGTCAATCGCGTATGTTCAATAGAAAGGAACGCGAGCGATGCAGGGTAGCCAGTTGACGTAAATCACCGTGCGGACCCGCCACTCGACTATGCATCGTGTGTAAGTAAGTAAGCTCGCCAGAAAGCACAAACGCCGACAGAAACAATGACAGGTGTAGAAGGTTAAACCAACGAGAAGGAGAAAGATCAGAGCACAAAGCGTACCATGGGACACGGGCCAAAAAATTCAAATGTCCCTGGCAAGGCTCGAACTTGCGACCTTTGGATGTCTCCGACTGTAGTCAAGAGTCATATCTATGCGGTAAATATGAGACCAACGCTCTTCCAACTGAGCCACAGAGACGGAACTGCGAAATGCGACGCATTTTTACGTACTATGGAGCATGTGCGAGGGGGGAGGAGCGAGAGCGGCACAAACCGAGATTGAACCCGTGGGGGTCCGTGGACTCTCTGAAGCTAAAAGTGGGATGGCGTGGGACTGTGGAACGCGGGTTCCCTCCCACGCCCGGCGCCGGTGCGGGGCGCGGGCGCGACGGCCGCGGAATGCACCTTGTATGCAGACGCGGGTGCGGGTTCGAGCTTGACTCGAACGCGTAGGTTTGGTCCCTGACTTCATCGGGACGATAGTCCACCCATCTCCTGGCCACGCCCTACCAGCTATCCCGTAAGGTAAGTGTTGAAAGGTTGATACGCCACATGAGAACCACGCACGTCGACTGCCAAATGGTTCCTCATGGTGGGCAGACAAACATAACCCTCAAGAGCCCCGAAACCGAGCTCTGACCCGTCTGGACGTTCGTCCGTGAAATGGCGTTCTCTTTCCCAATTTCTGGTGGTCAGCTTAGCAGCAAACCACTTCCCGAACGCTCGAGATCGTGGCTGTCAGTGCACCCCCGGACTCCGGAGATTTCGTTTGCTTAGCTGCTTCTTCGGAAGAACTTCGCATTTGTCTCCTGTCGACGGGCCGTTTCGACGTCATCAGTAATGCTTCTTCAGTAATACCACATGACCTCGCATCAAGAATAGAACGGGATGACGAACATGCATGAATTCGCCTAAACGCCTATGAATAATGCAGCTGCTTCGCACCATCCCCGCAGCACAACACTTTGCCAAACCATGCAGTTCTTTCGTGTTCAACGTACAGTATACACAAGCATAGACTGTTCAATGATATATCTACACCATGCTTTCATTATGACGCGCAGTCCTGATCCCTTGCCTCCTGCCCGCATGCCGCTGCTTCTGATGATGTACGACTTTTGCCCTCCGTCCTGCCCGCGCCAAATAAAGAAAACTGAGTCGTCGTGGTATAAAATGCTCCATGCCGAACGCCATTGTGCATACAGTGCTTTCAGTGCGAGCCGCCGGTTAGAGAAAGACGAAATGAAGAGAAATTAAACATGACCGGAAACCAAACATGGCTTTATGTTGGCCAGTCCACTGGTATCATTGGTGCCACAGGACGTAGAACGAACCCGTAGCCTTTTTATGAGTATGGGCCATGCTCTCAAGACGATGGCATCGACAAGGGGGAAATGGAGAAAGGTATTTGGAAGCGGGGCAGAATCGGTGTCAAGGTGCTGGTAGATGGAGGTGGAGTGGTCCATGGACTGGACATGCGCATTAGGGCTCGTCCGCGTAGTCGTCGCCGCGTGAGTGTCTGGGTTGGAACTTAGGCATTCGGCCTAATTGGCCGAGAAGGTCGTCTAACTCGGCCCAATTGTCATTATTCTCGGCGAACTTGCGATGCTTGCGAGTAAGAATGTGCTTCAGATCTGTCAGCAGGGCACGGCGCGAACAACATTCAATCTTTGACCTACCTCATCGAAGTCCTTGAACTTGTCCTGGCAGTTTTCGCAGTAACCCGGCTTGAGATCACGCTTGCTCTTCGGGGGCGGCGCTGCCGTCTTGGAGCTTGCCCTAGAGAGCTTGGAACTCTGCTTCTCAGCATCCTCCTCGATGAGCTCCATTCGCCTGCTGGTCGTCCTGGAGA
The DNA here is from genome assembly GCA_020466075.1 of Colletotrichum coccodes. Taxonomy (NCBI): domain Eukaryota; kingdom Fungi; phylum Ascomycota; class Sordariomycetes; order Glomerellales; family Glomerellaceae; genus Colletotrichum; species Colletotrichum coccodes. Next base: position 71,631 of record JAIMZG010000783.1, read on the forward strand.
CGCTTGTGGATCTGGTAGAGGTCGCCTCTAACGACATCTCAGTAAGCCGTCGAGAGCTGGCGTCCTGGGGCGCCGGGGCTCCTCTCTGCAGCACCTTTCGCTGCAGACCATGCACTTCTTTGCTGGTACCGGCCTTGGCACCATTAATACCAGATGTGGAAGAAATCATCTGCGAGCGGATAGCCGACGTGATGTTAGAAGGCTGCACCCCGGAAGCCACAGGCTCGCCGGCAAAGAAACGGCCAGTACCAGTCCGGCCAGTGAAAGCATTCTGGGCTCGTCCAAAATCAATAGTGCCGGACACCACAGCCTTGGAAGGATTGAACACATCCATGGGCTTCATTGCCGTCCGCGCCTTACTCTGCCCGTCTTGCATTTCGGAAAGCGTGCGCTTGCCAATGACAGCCTTGGGTGCGGGCACTCCAGGGGGTTGTAGGGAAAGACGCTCCTCGGCTACAGGCTTTGCGGCACGCTCCTTCTGCTCCTTCTGTTCTTTCTGTTGCGTTGACGGCTTCCGGCTGGGCCGTTCGTATGGCTCCGGTTCCTCGACAAATGGGCAGCGGCCGTCCGTAACAGTCCTGAACTGGGGCCACTCTCCGTCGTACTTGTTGTTGACCTTGGGATACTCCCGCACCATGATGGGCTTCTGCTTCTCGTCAATGTCGTAGACATAGAGGTACGGTCCTTTGAAGTTGATCATCTCTCTGCTGGTAACGGCGTCGGATGGACCATTCAGTCGCTCGTGCTGCAACAACTGAAGCAGGCCAGGCTCCTCCGTAGTCTTCTTACTCCCCATGTTCTTCGCAGGCTCGCCCTTAGCACCATAGGCCGCGACAACATGCGGGTCAGGCTCGAGCAGAAACTGCAGCATCCTTTGAAACTTCTCGACGGACCAAATCTTCTTGCCCATGTCGCGGGCCTTGTGTAAGACATCGTTGCTTTGGGCCGATCGCGTCCGCCTGGTTCTATCATCGTGCGGCTGCGTGTGGGTTCGTCTTGACGTGGTCTCCAGCAGGAGACGTCTTCGTACATCGGTAGACCGATCGAGAAGGGACGGGTTGATGGTTTGGGGCTGCTCTTCGGGCTCGGCATCGTGAGCAGACGCATGCACATCCTCTTGCGCTGGTATCGGGCGGGCGGTCACGATGTGGGTGATGCTGCTCGAAAAGAACCGTTCGTCTCTCTACATAATCATGTTGTCAGTAAGTGATGTCAGTGACATCAAGGTTAATATGTAAGACATACGGCTCCAAGAGACTGGGCGTGTCTGGAAAGTTTCGCCCTCTGGTCCTCCGGGATACTATCAAAGTAGAAGACCATTTTGGGGAACCTCCCCCGGTATTCGGCCTGCCATTGACGGATCCTCTCAACGTTGGCGTCATCGTGATGTACCGATCGTTCTTTCGTGATGGGCCGACCCACACGCTGGGGTAGCTGGGAGGCCTTCGTGATCTTGGACGGCGACCGTAGCTGACGCGAACCAGCATTCTCGACGACCTGCTTTTTGTAGGGCGGCGGTTGGGCGTAGAGCTCTTCCCGCTGTATATTGGCATGAGATCGCTTTTGCTTGGCCTGAGCCAGAGCAGAAGCAGCTCTCAAGGGCGAGTTGGCCACATTGGGGTTGCTAGACAAAGGCGTTCGCCTAGTGGACATGGCCGGAGGAGGAGGGATGAGATTCGGTGATAGGGATATGGCTGCCATAAAAATGCCCAATCAATATGCTCGACGAGAAGAAAAGGAAAGAGCTTGTTTGGTTTGTCGCGTTGGGTGGTTCGACAGAGAGAGAGAGAGAATGTGTGTGTGTCTGGGTATGCGTGGTGTCGAGAGGGGTTGCTCTGTGGACGAGCACGCGACGTGGGAGGCTAACACACGTCGCTCACGCGTACCAACAGAGACCGTGCCGAAATCTTCACAAAGACATTGAAGAGTGATTCGAAAGCTGGGAGGCGTTATGGGACCACCGAACGGGAAGAGGTGAGGGACGAGGGAGGGTGTCGTCGTCGGAAATTCGTACGGGCAGCACCACGAGGTGTGTGGTTTGGTGTGGGCAGGTTCGGACAGAGCTTTATTAACGAAGAGAGTAGTTGGTGTTGTGTGTGGTGCGTGGGAGAAGGTCCCCCCGTCGTCCACTCTTACCTGCTGCTGGACCCGGAAGACCCAAGTCGCGCTTGACGAGTTTGGGAGGGGAACAACAGCGCTAATCCCAGTTGGACACGGCGGAAAACACGCACGGGCCAGCCGCCTCTCCAGCAACCGGCCAAAATTTGCTTGGCCCAGCGCGTCTCACAGTGACTTCTTGCAGGTGCAGGGCAGTGAAGGGTCACTGTAAATGGGACCAACAACAACTGTTAGACAGTAGGCGACGGTAGCCTGGAAATTGAATGGAGCTGCCCCAGTGCGAAAGCAATAAAAAATCTTGCTGCTTCTGGGGCGGCCCTGTTGGATCCATTTCCGAGTGCGCCTACGCAATGGGCTTGCTTCTGCTGTTATTTGCGAGTATTTGGTGATATGTATCAGGTATATCTGGGTCAGTGTCGAAGGCATAAAAGCACCCTTTCACCACCTTCTTGGAGCTTTGGCTTCATCAGCAGCATCAAATCCGTCCGTACCTGGTATCCAGGTATGTGCCTCTCCGCTTATACGGGTGTGGAACAAGGTGCGCGCAATACGCATGCAATCGAACACTTGCGGGTATAAAACCATAACCCTTCACTAGATACATAAAACTAGACATACTGTACTGCGTACTCACTCACAAAATCTCATCCACCCAACTCGACTTGTCATTGTGGCACGCCGCTTCAGTCTTATGGAAAATCCGCATGCGCTTGACCCATTGACGAGTCAGCCCTCTTGCTGTTCCGCAATTCTCTCCAGTGCACCAGTCGCAACTTCGCTCCAGTGTGAGATGACCTCATCCGAATCATAGGTCTCCATCCTCTTCGTCACCTTCCCTTCACCTCTCATCCGTCACCACACACATCCACCCGGCCATGAACGTCATACGGCCGGTGAGCCGCGCCTTTCGGACCGCACAGAGGTTACGCCCCGTATCACCGGCATCGCCATGGCGGCCCCCTCCCTATGCCGGCCGTCAACTCCGGCGATACTCCGCCGTCTCTGCCGCCGAGCTGCAGTTCGGTCAGCCAGTGCATGAGACTCACCCTCATATCCTCAAGGCCGGCGAGAGTCAGTAACACCCTGCCCTATCTATGTGCGAATAAGTCTCTCTCATGCATATTGTAAATTGGCTCATGACGCATGTAAACCACGATGAATAACCTGTCATGAAAGAAGAAACAACATCATCAAACAACACGTTATACTAATGTATCCCCCTAGTCACGCCCGGCATCACGGCCCAGGAATACTGGGAGCGCCGCGCCCGCCTCGCCGAGAAACTCCCGGACAACGGCGTCGCAGTCCTCGCCGCCGCCGACCTGAAGTACCGCTCCGGCGCCGTCTTCTTCCCCTATCGCCAAGAGTCCAACTTCCTCTACCTTACCGGCTGGAACGAGGGGGATTCGGTCGCCGTCATCCAAAAGACGGGCAAAGAGTTCGGCGACTTCGTCTTCCACCTCTTCACGAAATCAAAGGACCCCGTTGCCGAGCAGTGGATGGGCCCTCGTAATGGTGTTCAAGCCGCCATTGACATCTTCAACGCCGATAGAGCCGCCGACATTGCCAAGATCGACCTCCATCTCCCCGAGATCCTCAAGGGCGCGAGCCGCGTCTATACGGACATCGAGAGGCCGCGGCAGGGCGAGCAGGAGGGCAAGCTCTGGCAGCTTATGAAGACAGACAAATCCTGGTTCCCTTCCGTCAAGCTGCCCCTCTACCCCGTTGTCAACTCCTTGCGCGCTATCAAGTCCCCCGCCGAGATCGCCAACATGCGCCGCGCCGGCCAGATCTCCGGGCGCGTCATCACCGACGCTATGCGACGGCAATGGACCCGTGAGAAGGACCTCCACGCCTTCCTCGACTACCGCTTCGTCGCCGACGGCTGCGACGGCCCGGCCTACGTCCCCGTCGTTGCGGGTGGGCAGAACGGCCTCTGTATACACTACGTGGTCAATAACAACGTCCTGAGCGACGGCGAGACGGTCCTCGTCGACGCTGGTGGCGAATACGGCACCTACATCACCGATATCTCGCGCACCTGGCCCGTCAACGGCAAGTTCTCCCCAGCGCAGAGGGACCTCTACGAGGCGGTGCTCTCGGTCCAGAGGTCCAGTGTCTCGCTGTGCCGAGAGAACGCCAACCTCTCCCTAGACGACATTCACGACCATACCTCTGCGGGGCTTCTCGAACAGCTCAAGAGCCTGGGCTTCGACATCACGTCCCGCGATATGGACGTGCTCTTCCCGCACCATGTCGGTCACTACGTCGGGCTGGACGTGCACGACGTCCCGGGCTACGGCAGGAGGACGTCCCTGAAGAAGGGCCACTGCGTGACCATTGAGCCGGGCATCTATGTTCCCGACACGGACCGGTGGCCAAAGCACTTCCGGGGCATGGGCGTGCGGATCGAGGACAGCATCTGCGTAGATGAGGAATCGCCGTATATCCTCACAACGGAAGCCGTCAAGGAGGTTGCTGATATTGAGGCTCTAAGAGATTAAATCAGCCGTGTAGAACAAAACCTGTAACACGATGTACCATTGCTGTAACACTAAAGTCCCTTAACAAATCTGGCACTATATATATGCTTTGTTGTACAAAAGACCTCAAATGCTTGCCGTATGAGCAGTGTGCCATTTCTTTCCGGAAAGGGTGCGCAACAAATGAATCCTAGCTAATCCGATGATACTCGGTTGGCTATATTATGTCCCAGATCCTTACCTTCCCAACGCAATAAATCAGAACCCTGGACCCCTCGGAAGCTCGGGCCAAGTTGGAGGAGGTTCGTCAGGCACGTTCTCGGCATGGAACAGGCGGGAACCGTTCGGATCTCATGCTCACATTGTTTTGTCTCCTCGGGCCCTTTGGGGAATGAGTCCCCTAGCAGGATATGGCCAGAAACCGTGTCGGTCAGCTGGTGTGCAGCTGGTGTGTGGGACGATGCGATTACCATTGCAATGCGCGGGTACCACCCCATGGTATACCCTGACGGTTCAAGTTTGAAAGGCAATGGGCAGAAGATTATAGAAATGGGGTGCAACGGTTTGTTGCAGGTCTAATAACATGTGATTATATATATGTGCCTATTCATTTCTCATAGATTGACCGCAATCGTATATTTTGGTGTGAAACTGCAGCCCATTCAACGTAATATGTACAGTTTGCAATCGTAATGCGTCATATGGTAAGAGCAGAGATATGTTAGCAGAAACCTCTTGGGTCGAAGAGGGTTCTGCTATAGTTCGGCATTGGGAAGGGTTGCCGCGCCTGTGCGCTCAAGAGCTGCTCGAAGGCTTGTAAGCGCCTTGCGAGTTCCTGGTGCTCGCGCATAATGGCCTTGTTCCTTCGTTCTAGGTAGTGGATGTATTCAGTCGCCTTCGTAAGGACGGTACCCTGCAGTCAATGTAAGCAAACGTTCCGTGAATATGTTGAGGTGATCGCAAGTCCTTACCTTACTAACTTTAGGGCCACGCTGCGATTGGCTATCTGCCTCTGCATCTTCGCCCCCTTCCTCGGGTATTGACCTGAGTGACGGCACCGCGTCACGCAGCTCCGAAATTCTATCTTTGAGATTGGTACGGTATTTCCGCTCTATGTCGTTATGCGCTGTTCGATCACCCGTCTTCGCCTTTTCTTTCGACTTCTCAGATATGCCCGTGGCGTTGGTGGCGGTTCGCGATACTTGCGGTCGTTGCAACTCATGCTCCTCCTTTACGGGGGCCTTTTCTTTTTGTTTGCCCTTGTTAGGAGCAGACTGATCGGGGCCTCTAGCGATGTCGTCCAAACTTCCTGTCGCCATGTTTGCGTCAAAGTTTTCCAGGCTCGCAAACTCAGGGCCTAGATCTGCTCCGACGCCGAAGCCCATGCTAGATCCCAAGCCAGTTGCCGATGATCGGCCGCCAGTATTGAGAGCTATTGCCAGCAACCGCCGCTGTTCCGGGTCAAGCATTGGCGCACCCATGCCACTCATGCCTCCCATGCCGCCCATTCCAAAGAGAGGGTTCATTCTCAGCCCAGGCGCAGGCTTTTCCCAACTCAGGGGTGTTGAGTAGAGGCCCTCTCTGGGTGGTACCTCCTGGGGCGGTTGGGATTCAATCTTCCCAAGATGATCGCCAAGGTTCATTGACTCCAGGAAATCCTCATCATCAGAGAGAGCGTTGTCGAGAGCGGCGTCATCCATGAAATCCTCCGGCTTGAAAACAGGGTTTGTGTATAACCCGGCACCTAAGCCAGGTGTTGTAGACATCGGGTTCAAACGATTTGCAGCTGGTCTGAGAAGCGTCAGTTCGTCCGCCCTGACGCGTCAATTTCTATGTGGAGATGAAAATACCTCGGTCGGTAGTTCGGAATAGGATTGCTACGCCTCGAGAAATCAATCTCGAAGCTACCACCAAGCTTCTGCTCTTCGTCATCGTCAAATTGAATCCAGTAGTCGACAGACTCTAGCGCGGCAGCTTCGGAATCGACCTTGGTCCGCTTGCGCGCATGGCCATCTCGGCGTCGCGAATCCTGACCTAGCGCAGCTCTGTTTGGCAGGCCGGCGTTTCGAGGCTGGCCATGACTGAATTGCATCTGAGCTGGCATGGCGCCTAACCCGAAATTTGTGTTTCCGTGGGACGCCTGCGCAAAAGAGGGCAGCGACCCGGAAGGGCCGCCATTAGACGTTGACTCGGAGTTTGCTTGGTCACTCCCCAGGGACTCCCACAGAGAAGCGTCGGGCGCATTTCTGACGGCACCTGCGGCGGATGACTCGGCGGTTTGCTCGACGGAGCTTGTCGTTTGGTTATTCGGGACGGCGAAGTAGTCGAGATTCTTGAGGAAGTTGGGGTCCATCACAAAGCCAGCATTTCGGCCCCCGAATCTTCGGCGGTCGTCGATCTAGAAATCGATATGTGAATTGTGGAGTGAGTTCAGGGCGGCTCGATCGTTTGCTGGTGGTTTCTGAGCACGGGGCCGCTCAGGTCTCGTTTGCTCCTTGGTCGGTAGAAGAGTTGAGCCGGTCAAGATGGCCAGTCGTACCACTTCGTGTAGCCAATCAAGCCCGTGTTATCTTGTAATAGCAAAGAGGCCAACGGAGACAAGGTGCGAGCAACAGTTGTCGGCGTCGGCAGGGATGATTCGGGATGCGGGATGCAATGAAGAATAGAGACGTCGTTCGCGTTCATGTACCGTGAAAGGCGTCGTTCGCAGATGGCAGGCCGGGCAAGGACAGCAACGAGGGCTTTCGCTTATCAGGATCAGCCTATGTTCTAAATAGTCAGAGGACTCGGTCGAGGACGAGACTTCGCGACCAAGGTGAAGACCTAAGAGGCAAACAAGGAGCACGTGGACGGAGACCAAGAGCCATCAAACACGGGGAAAGACGAGAAAAGAGTTGAGGGTTGGGGGATAATTTTGTGGAGGTCAGGACAAAAATGACTGGTCACACCTTACGTATCCGGGCAGGAACTTGTA